>LUFD01003807.1:29734-51884 GCA_003025255.1 Cordyceps pruinosa
CAGTCAATTCCACACTCTGCATTTTTTATTTCTCTCTAACGGAAGTAAAGAGAAAATGACGAGGAGGGACTAGAGAGTAATACGGATGTGAATAGGGTGAGAAAGTGGGTGGGCTATATAGTAGCGCGTCAGTTCCTTGCTCTCCGGCGGTCGGCGCGATCTTGCTGCCGGGCCGTGGCCCCGTGAGGTCTGGAACTTGGGCACCCGGCGAGCACGAGTATTGAATACATGGTTTTCGTGTCTCTACTATGGCCAGTGTTAGGTAGATCAAACCTGTTAGAATTGGTAGGGAAGCAGCCCAATGGCGAGGATGTCGTGGTCCTCGGCGCACAACTCGCCAGTCCTACAGATACCTCGATAAGAGCTTCCCTCGGTATTATGAACTCTCCCGCTTACACTGTCAAGGAAAAACATATACTGGCTTCTACGTTTGCATTATCACACTCCTTCAATAACTCGAGCTGTATCACAAGGTGAACATCTTTCACGGTATCGGGGTACTTCAGCTGCGCCAAGGATCGCCACACTCACGACGCCATCGGCCGGCTGGAAGCCGTTGCCGTGACTGGGATCGGTCATCCGGTAGAATCCTCCGACTAGATAAACATCGGACCCAAGGCCTGTCTACCCAAGAGCCAAGATGCGAGCTCGGATGAAAAGACGGGCGGCAGTTCGTCGTCCAGGGTAGATCGACGAGCAAGGCGCCCGCTGACATGCTTCGCGTGACGTGACGCCAAATACTCCGTCGGCATTGGATTTTCGGCGATGATGCGCTCCAGCCGATGCTCGACGGGATGAAGAATTCACCGTTTCGATTAGGACTAGACCTGCTTGATATCAACGAGGAGAGTCGCCGCACAGCATGACCAGGTGTGTTCCTGAGCGTCGGAATGACAGGACACCGGCTCGCGACGGATCGCATCCAACGACGGCTGATGCATATCGGTATTGATGACCCTCAGCTCATGCCGCCGTACGCGCTCTTGATGAGCGTGATGGACGCCATGGAAATCCTAGAGAACAATGCGCCCTCCCCGAACCTGCCCGGCATCCAACCCGGCGCGGAATGCATGCCGTCGACAAGCACATCTTTCAGCGAAGAAACCAGCCGTTTTTAGGTACGAATGCGCCTTACCATGAAAGAGAGGAGAGACTCGACGCTCTTTCCCAATGCCCTCATCCCTGACATGGGAGGCTGAACAGAAGCCGCGTGTAAGCACACGCCAGGGCCATCATCGTCCTCCCTGTCATAAAAGACGGCTCTCTCAGCTGGCCACGAGGTGGGAGCCCGGAGATGCGCAGAATGTCCTTTGAAATACGTAGAGCGCTGTTGCAGTTGCTTTTACTGTTGCAGTGGTTGCTATTACTTATAATAGTCTTCGATACTCTAGTCCTGAGTGAGGCATTCTCCGTATTTGTATCGCTTCCTGCTTCTCTGTGATGGTGACCTCAGCGCCACACACGTATCCTGCCCGCCGAATCAGTACCATATTCCTGGACTGCGTAAAACGATTGCTACGGCGGGTTCTTACTAGTCTTGTGGTTTTGGTGTCGATAGCCTGATGCACCCACGGATTGTCCCCGGTGTTCTTTTCTTTTTCCATGGTGCTTCGTCACTACCCTCCAAATGGAACGAAGGGGGGGCAAGCTATTTTTGGGGAAACGCAGAAAATTCGCTGCTATTGGAGACTGGCCTTTCTTTTTCCGTGCAGCCTTTTTTCTTTCTTTTTCCATTCGGCCAGCCTGCATCATCTCGTCGTTGCGCAACGCAGGGGCCGAGACCGTTTTGGAGGGAGGGAGGCGCTTGGAATTCAATAATTCAAAATAACCATACCCGCACAGTGCATATGCAAGCCCCCGTGCACGGGGGACACGGCAGCGGGAAAGTGTTTACTTGAGGCTCGAATACGGGGAGACCAGGGCCTTCTCACGATGCTGGTTGGAGCGCGGCTGTCACCCCGCCTGCCGCCACGGGCTGTATCATCACATTTCGCATGGTCTGGGGGCACACGCGAGGCACACGCGAGCCACCAAGTGGAAAGACGTGGCAGTACACGGCTCTGGTGGCATCAATCGTCCGAGCACGGAAGTGAATACTCATCCTGCCGCCGTCGGTTTCACCGGGCTCTTCATATAAGAGGGTGCGTCACGCTGTACCTCCACGTGCTTTGTCCCTGTCGAGCAAGATGCCCTCTAGCAGCAACCACACCTGGCAGAAGAACCGAAAGAAGCAAAAAACAAGGCGCAAGCTTCCCTCAGCTTCAATTTGCTGACGGCCAGCCCACCCTCCCGAGTAGCGCCATCCCAAGAAACAGCGGCGCTGGCCGCGAATTGAGTCTGTGCGAGCCGAGCCGGAGCTGCATCCCTGGTGCTGTCGGGCTATTGTTTTATTAACCTTCTCGTGCGACATATACTGGCGTCGCGTGGTGGTGTTTGTGTGGCAGTTGGCTCCCCTCTCTCATCCGATCTGTCTTTTTGGGCTGCGCAGATATCCCTTTCCCTCTCTTCGTTTGGGTTGTCGCTTTTGCTCTCTGCACAGCCTTTCCCCCGCAAATCTGTCCTGCATTCTTCATACTCAAAAATACACTACGTTTTTTTCTTTTCCGTCGTGGCAGTAGAATCGCGCCCGACGGATTTGGGGCACCCGCAGTTGTCGCAGATTGTCGATCATTTCCAGGTCTGCCTGTTGTTGCCGATCCATCGACAAACGACGAATACTCCGCGTTGAACCTGCATCCCGGACGTCACGATATACAGAGTGTCGGGCACGCAGCGGACTTACATATTTACCTTTCGAGAGCCGCGCCCGCAGTCTGCCAGAAAGCATGGCATCGCAGAACATGGGTCCGCCGCCCCAGGGCTCTCGACCCATGACCTCGTCGTCGTCCGGGCCGCCGCCGCCGCTACACAGGTCTTCACCATCCACGTCGAGCAGCAGCTCCGACCACCACGGCCACCACGGCAGCCGACGCCCCTCGACCAGCGACGGCGACAAGAAGACGTGGCTGCGCTCGGTGCGGACGTGGCTGTCGGTCAGCGAGCCGTCGGCGCAGGCGATGCGGGCGCAGAAGCGCGACACGTTCCGCCGGCACGGCGTGGACCCCAGGGACCCGGCCGCCGCGGCCAAGATGCACCTCCCGCTGGGCACGCTGCCGGCGGGCGCGACGACGTCGACGTCCGGGCCGACGCCGGAGAAGCGCCTCGCCCGGGAGCTGCAGGGCCGGGCGGGGTACCGCAAGCACGGGTCCGCGCAGTCGGTGTCGAGCGGCGGCTCGTCGAGCTGCGCGCCGAGCGTCCGCGAGGTGAACCCGGTAGCGCCGTGGGAGAGCTGAAGGAGGGGGAGGGACGGATTGGGGCGCGCGTACGTTGCCGTGGACGCGGACAAAAAGCAGGGTGTCGCCTGAGGTCCGGGGGCGTTGCGAGTCAGGCGGCAGCTGTATTTTACTCTAGATACCCGCCTTGCAAATGGGCTCTTGATATATTGGTTGATTGATTCATGGGCTGCAGCGTGAAAGACGTGGCAGTATGCATCCGTGCCCTCGATGATGCTGCATGACGCGAGACGTGCATGTACTGGTTGCTGTCGATCCACGGCGGAGAGTGTGTGCACGGGTGTGCCCGCGGTAGTGGTCTTGCAGTTCGAGCATAACATAGTCTTGGCATGAACTCGAGAAGGATCTGATCAAAGCTGATTGATGAAACCGCGACATTGCAGCGAGTTCCCAAGGATGTGAGGTTACCAAGTACGTCGTACCTTCTGCCTGAGGCAGACTACCAAAGCTTCCCCGAATCTGCCACTTCAATTGCCCCGCCTGAGCTCTGAATAGCTCCGGAAACAGAGGCACCTTTGTTTTATTCAGACAGCATTTTCGATAACCGACAAGCGAAGAAAAGCAAGAAAACTGTAAGCCCTGAGAAAAGAGTGTATATTGATTAGTTATTTCCATGTCGACTACTTCATTCTCGGCATTGTCTGCAGGCGGCTCACGGCCCCCCCACCACCAACTACGGGAGAATGACGTCTACACCTCTGCCCTGTTTCGGCGCAGCTTGTCCGGGAGGGAACCCAGGATACCGTAACCGGCCACGCTCATGCGCTGCGATGGAAACTTTCATGTCCCAATCTTTTTCGCCTCCTTCCTGAGTCTAGTTTTACCAATAGTCGCTTTTGCATATATACTGGCAAGCTCTCACGATCTGTGCATGATCCCTGTCCCCCATCACCGACCGTGCACGACACCCTGAGATAGTCGTACGCTGTAATCCGCAGCACCTCAGATCGACCACCCCGAGAGCAGTACGCCATGGCGCGGTCCCCCAAGAGCGCGGATCGCTCCCGCGGCGCCGACGCCGACGACGACGACACCGGCGCCCGCCCGCCCGACGAGCACACCCGGCTGCTGCCGCACCGCGTCGACTCGAGCCGCGGCATGCTCACGCCCGACGACCCGGCCGTCACGCCCTACAACCTCTGGAGCATCCGCCTGCTGCGCTGGGTCACCGTCGGCCTGGCCCTCGTCACCTTCACCTGGTGGGTGCTCGTGCTCGTGTCGCCCTTTGCCACGCTGCCCGGCTTCCACGTCCGCGGCGGCGCCTTCTACGCCTACGGCTTCGCCAGCCTGGCCCTGGCCAACATGCTCTTCACCCTGCTCTTCTTTAAGATCCCCTCGCGCCCGGTGCGCATCCTGTCTCTCGTCATGGCGGTACGTATTTTCACGCAAAAACTACGCAGCACCAATCTGTTCCTTTTGCTTCTCGGAAGCCGACTGCTAACAGACCACTTCTAGTTCGTGCTCATGGTCGACATGATTATCCTCCTGGCTGTGCAAAAGACGCGCTACGAGGAGGGCTGGGTCGGTATCGTCAGCGTCGTCTGGGCGCTCCTGCTGAGCCTCTGGACCATCCTGGTCGACCGCACCGTGCAATGGGGCAAGGCCGAGGAGGAGGAGCGCCTGACGGGGCGCGCCGAGACGCGCCGCACCCTCGGCGAGTGGTTCGCCGTGCTCCTGTGCAGCGCCGGCTACGGCCTCATGGCGGCCGCGGCGGTGCTCATGGCGCTCACCATCATCCTGCGCGCGCTCGACGCCAAGGTCGCGCCGCCGGGCTCCCTCTACTGGGTCGACGGCGGCGCGTACCGCATCCACGTGTACTGCCGCGGCAACGCGACGGCGGCGGCGGCGGATGGTGGTGGGCGCCAGGCGACGGTGCTGTTCGAGGGCGGCGAGCGGCCCGTCGAGGACGGCCTGTGGCAGTTCGCCGAGGCCGCGCTCGACGCCGGCTCCATCGGGCGGTACTGCTTCGCGGACCGGCCGGGCTTCGCGTGGTCCGACGCCGCGCCGTCGCCGCTGTCCGCGGGCTTCGCCGCCGACGCGCTGAGCGAGGCGCTCGCGGCGGCCGGCGAGCGCGGGCCGTGGGTGCTCGCTAGCGCGGGCATCGGGACGCTGTACGCGCGCGTCTTCTCCGCGCGCCACGGCCGCGACGTCCGCGGCCTGCTGCTCGTCGACCCGCTGCACGAGGACCTGCTCGCGCCGCTGGCCTCGCCCGCGCGCGGCCTGCTACTCTGGCTGCGCGGCGTCGCCTCTCCGCTCGGCCTCGACCGGCTGCCCGGCGCGCTCTTCCGCGGCCGCACCAGCCGCGACCGCGTCTACGGCCGCGCCACGCAGCAGACGGGCAAGAACATCTTCGCGCGCCTGCAGGAGAGCCTCGTGCTCGGCTCGTTCACGCGGCGCGACGTCGGCAGCAGCCGCCGCATCCAGGACCGCAGCGTGCCGCTCGCGGTCGTCAGCTCGGGCCGCCACATCAAGGACGACCACGCCTGGGAGGCCAAGCAGCGCGACCTGACGGGCCTCACGGACGAGCTGCTCCGCTGGGACATTGTGGACGACGCGCCGCCGCACGTGTGGGAGACGTCGGAGGGGCGTGACAGGATGGAGGCTCGGCTGAGGCAACTTCTGAAGAACAAGGCGTAACTGTGATGTGGATATTATTCTTTTTGGTAGCGAGCACGATTTTAGTTTGAAAACCTTGGTTTCCTTTTCTGTTTATTGTTTTACTCGTCTCCCGCCTCTTCATCTGCTGGTTCTCTTTCAAGTTCCTTGTCTCCCCGCCAATCCTCTTTTTCTTTCGAGTGTTGTGCAGGCGCGTCCTGTTCGGGTTGTGGAGATAGTGCCACGATATCACGATCGATTAGCGGCAGCAGCGAGTAATGAGTCAGAATATCGCCTTGTTGTATAGTTTGACGGACTTGTATATTCGAGTGGAGCCATACGAGGAGATGAAATAGAGTAGCCGCAAGCGCCTTTTCTCTCGCCGGGCGACGTGTCGAGAACTAGAGTGAATGCTGGGGCACCGTGAACGAGCGAACTGGGGAATAGGTTCAGCCAGTTGCCACCCACCGGGCGACATGAGGGCGAGTGGCTCGATGCTAGGTGGCATGTGGCCTATATTTAGCAACAAACAGATGAGGGGATTCGCTGGCAGAGGCCTAGTCAGCCCGCAGAAGGGCAGCCATAGTTGAGGATATGTTTAGCTTTGAAAATGGGCCAAACGCTATTGTGAGGTACTGTATTCAGCCGCGCCTGATCCGTGCCTGGTCTCTTCAAGGAGGCACTTCATCGTCGCGGCCTGGGCCGAGCTACTAGGCGGCGGCGTAGAGACGTCAGAGGCTGAAGGTAGGGTCGCTTTTGCGTGAGAGAGGCTTGGTGACGGCGGGGTCGGAGGGGGGAGACTGCAAGGGATTATATGGCACAATGATGGGTGGTGACAGCGGCGATGTATTCCACGTGTACAGATGATTATATAGTCTGCAGAAGCGGTGCATGTTGCATGCAGCATGTGTGCTGTCCTGTGCTTGCCGGCCTCGCAAGTTGGTGTGGCTAAAAATACTCTTAGTAATCACCGGCCCAGATCCGTAGGAACGCCAGGCGCAGGCAATACGAGGCAGGGTAATCTGTACTGCCGGGAGATTGTGCACTTTGAAACATGGAGGAGAAGAAGTAGTTGTTTTTAAAGGAATATACTGGTGCGCGTTTATGGAATGGAAGTTCCCGACGATGGCTTCCCTGAGGCGAGGAGCTAGCATAGAGGACACCTACTGCAGTAGCCGCTCAAACAGGGCTTCGGGAGCAGGATGGCAGGCTGTTGGCTGGGCAGCCCAGTGGCTCTGTGCGACGCCCGACGGGAGCTGGCTCGGATCAGAGCCACGCCAGGTGCATGCATTACTCCATTACAGCTGTAGGTACGCTAGAATTCCTGCCGACCTAGAGCCTAATTGTGCCCGACATTGAACAGCAGAGCGGGTTAATTTGGCTACCTGGAGAAAGCAGCGACGTGACCACTGACTGGACGTATGAGGTTACCTGCTGTTGTTACAGGTCGCTCTCCTTCCGTTATATTACTTGAAATTACCTCTGCTCCAGGCCCTCCGCCCAGGTACAAACGAAGCCACCTGGTGTGTGGCTGGTGCGTGGCCTGCACAGAGCCCAACCCAACCCAGGACACCCAGGACCTCCTGTCAAGCCACCACCGCCACTGCAGCAACAGCTAACTCTCTCACCCAAACCACAACTACTCCCAAAATCACCTCCAAAACTACTGGCCAAGCCACACTACCACCCCCCTCATCTCCTCCATCCCTCCCCAGCCCAGCCAGCCAGCCTTGATTTCTCAAACCCCGTCCACTTCCACTTCCACCACCGCTCTTTTTCCCTCCCGTTTACATGTTTGAATCTCGCCTATTCCCGCACAACGGCATTCTCGCCCAGCTGCTCTCTCGCTCCCGCCCCATCCACTAACCTCTCTGCCTCTGCCTCTGCCGCCCGGCTTCGAAAGCGCCATCCGCCCGCCCCCCATTCGATACCCGCGTCGCTCTTCTCTCGTCACGCGAACCGCCCGCGCGCCCGCCCAGCAGACAGACTTTCCAACGTCTTTTTCGCCCCCTTCCCACGACTATTTGTTTTTCCTATAAATCTCTCGCCCTGCCAGCCTGTGCTTTCGCTAGCGTCCTTGATGATACACTCGCAATATTCGCAATTGGCATCGATACCCCCGACCTCTCGTTCCTTTCCACCCTCCTCCGCCCACACCCGAGCAGATGCAGACCGCTTCGTCACTGACCCCTCTCTGCACCTATCTTGAACCGCTTTCGCGCTGAACCGATCCGACGCAACACTTACAAATCGAGGACACGACGCATACTGCCCTCTATTCTTTTTTTCAACCACGCCTATCCGCCACATCGCTCAGCGACGCGCCTCTTGACATCGTTGTGCTTGGATGACGGTCAACATGGCATTCGACTCCTCTAATGGGCTGCCACCCGAGCTGGCCCATGGCGACAGAAACCATCCCGCGCCCGATGCTGGCGACAAATCCTGGCAGACCGCCGGCCGACAGACTCCCGACAGCAACCACAAGCTGAGGCTCACAAATTCCAACCCAGGTCCCACCTCGCTGCCTGGCTCGCTACCTGCTGGTGCCCCTTGGCACGATGAGCCGCCTCGCAAGAGCGCCGAGAGAAACAGGTCGCGCCAGAGAAGCGGCCGCTCCGCCAGTGGCCAGGTCCGTACTTGCAAAAAGTGCGGCGAGCCCTTGACCGGCCAATTCGTTCGCGCCCTCGATGGCACCTTTCACCTCGACTGCTTCAAGTGTAGAGTATGTTGTCCCCAACTGCACCTGATGCGTTCGCGCCAACGCGCCTGTGGACCGCGCATGTCCCGACATCCCAACCAACCACGACCCTTGCAGCTGGCTAACAAACCATGTCTAGGACTGCGGTGAAATTGTAGCCTCAAAATTCTTCCCCGCCGACGATGAGAATGGCGAGGGCCAGTACCCCCTCTGCGAGACCGACTATTTCAGACGCCTCGGCCTCCTCTGTTTTCAGTGCGGCGGCGCCCTGCGCGGTTCATACATAACAGCTCTGGACCGCAAATACCACGTCGACCACTTTACATGCTCCATGTGTGACACCGTATTCGGCGCACAAGATAGCTACTACGAACACGATGGCAACGTCTACTGCCACTACCATTATTCCACACGATTCGCCCAACGGTGCAACGGCTGCCAGACTGCTATCCTCAAGCAATTCGTCGAGATCTTCCGCAACGGCCAGAACCAGCACTGGCATCCCGAATGCTACATGATTCACAAGTTTTGGAACGTTCGCCTCGGTCAGCCCTCGGACGACCCTCAGCTGCCTCTAGACTTGGCCAATCCTGCTGATAGAGAATTGATTCGCGCTGACGAAGAACGCATGGAGGACAAGGTCTACCGTATATGGAGTGTGCTGTCTACCTTTGAGGAATCGTCTGCCGCCTGCATCTCTGACATGCTGCTTCATGTCAGCAACGGATCCTATGTCGACGGCGTGCTCGTAGCTAAGCGCTTCATCGGGCACGTCGAGATTCTCTTCCGCTCCGCCGACAGATTAGATCAGCTCATAACCCAAAAGGCGGAGAAGGGTGAGTCATTCTTGACGCATGTACAGAACTCTATGCTAATAACTGCAGGCATGTCGTATGGGCGCGAGGCAAAGCTGCTTTGCAAAAAGATTGTCTCCTTCTTTTCGCTTCTATCAAAGACACAGGATGCCGATGCCCGCAAACTTGGTGTCACGCAGGAGCTTCTCTCCCTTGTGACCGGCCTGGCGCATTACCTCAAGCTCTTGATCCGTATCTGTCTGCAGGGTGCCTTGCGGTTCGAACGTGATACAAAAGATAGCGACGGCCTACATCAGTTCCTCGACGACCTCAACGACTTTGAATCCTTCAAGAATGACGAGACAGTCAATATGATCGATGGCCGACTTGCTGCCAAGGATTCGGACCACTGCGGTGTCTGTAGACGGTCTGTCGAGGACGAGTGCGCCACAAGCAGCGATTACAGATGGCACCTTGCCTGTCTACGCTGCTCAAGGTGTGGCCGTGAACTTGGCCGTGCACTCGGCGAAGCAAACTTTACCACATCGGACCGCAAGATTTCGTGTACAAACTGCACGGCCCCGCAGCACCCCGACGCATACCTGCCGCTCGAGTACGTCTCAAAGCTGCAACAATATGTCTTCCTGCTCAAGGTGGCACTTGCACGACTACTGGATATTCTCCGAAGCAATGGCACAATCCCATATGCCCCGGGCGAAAAACCGGCCAACGGCCTTGCCATCGATCGCCCCAGCTTTGGCGCAGACAACCGATCCAAGTCGTATTCTGCGACGGGAGATAGGGAGCATCATCGGGAGTCGACCTATGAGAATACGTTAAACGAGGTTCGCCGACTTAGGAGCACGCGTCTCGATCGTCATCTTTCATCCAGCGTCAGACATGCGCGCACGTCAAGGGTCTTGGACACCGATGGACGTGGCCCGCGCGCCGAATCGCCTGCTCAGGGCGAAGGCAGGCATGCGCCCCAAAACTCGACAGATATGATGTTTGGTCAGAATGATGCCATCACACTCGATGACATCCCCCGCATCGTCGCCGTTGAGCAATCGAAGGAGCAGCAGCAACGGGAACTGGCCCAGGACCCCCGACGTCCCGCCATGGCAGATGCACGTCACCAAAGAACTCTATCTGCCAGCCAAAATCAAGATGTGCGCGCTCCCGATCCGTTCCCGACGAGGCTAGTGCGCAAATTCTTCCCAGAGCTCTCCGCCCTCGAGTATTTCAACGTGCGCCATTTGGCTGTGCTCACGATGCAGCCCATGCTCGAGTCAGAGTTTAGCCTGGACGAGTTATTGTCCTTTATTGAATCAAGAAAGCAGCCTACCTTTTGGAAGAACCTGGGCAAGGCTTTCAAGAACGACAAGAGCAAGGGCGTGAAGAAGAAGGGCGTCTTCGGTGTGCCCCTCGAGGTCATTATCGAACGGGACGGTGCTGAGTCCACAGACGGCGTCGGACCTGGCACATTGCGTATTCCCGCCATTATCGACGACATTATCTCCTCCATGCGCCAAATGGATCTCTCTGTCGAAGGTGTCTTCCGAAAGAATGGCAATATCAAGAAGCAGCAGGAGATGGTTGATCGCGTCAACAATGAAGGCTGCGATCAAATTAACTTTATGGAGCAGCCAGTCATCCAGCTCGCCGCCATCCTGAAACGCTACCTTCGTGATCTCCCGGACCCGCTGATGACACACAAACTCTATCGTGTCTGGGTTAGCGCCGCCAAGATCCCCGATCTCGCCAAGCGCAAGCAGTGCCTGCACCTGGTGTGCTGCCTGCTGCCCAAGAGCCACCGCGACTGTTTGGAAATTCTGTTCACGTTCCTCAAATGGGCCGGCACCTTTCACCAGCTCGACGAGGAGAATGGCTCCAAAATGGACGTCCGCAACCTTGCCACCGTCATTGCGCCGAACATCCTGACCAACGCCGCCAAGGCCCCTGCTCTGGACAGTGAGGCCATCTACATCATCGACGCCGTCGAGGTCCTCATTGCCCACATTGAAGAGATGTGCCAGGTCCCCGACGACCTCCTGACACTGCTCAACGACCCGTACCTGTTCAGTAGCAGTACGGAGATTACGACCAAGGAGATCCTGAAACGCTTCCAAGATCGCCGTGGACAGATCCCAGCTACCGAAATCACAGAGGTCTACAACCGTCCAGACCTCTCCAGCCGCTCCCCGCCCAAGAGGGTAGAGACCGACCCGTCGCTGTGGCAAGGTGAGCGCACGGTGCGCCCTGTGCAGGATCCCCCGTCGCACTACTCGCAGTCCAACCAGGGCACGCCGCCGCAACGGTGGCGCAACCCGGACGACCCTTCGCCATACCACAATAGCCACTACAACCGCTCCGAGGGCCACCTGGTGCAGTCAGACCACAACCCGCGCGAGTGGCGCAACTCTGGCTGGCAGCAGCAGCCGGGCGGGCTCGGCGTCGGGAACAACTTGTGATCCCGCCGGCGTGGAGCGGCGAAGGGGAAAGATGAAGTCATTTGAAGCGTCGATATTGGGTTTTGTTTTTTTCATACATGGTATGTTCGGCAGTCTCTGTGTCGTTCCCTGTATTGCGCGGGAGCCATGGGGAGCCGGCGTGGCATTGCATTAGCCAGGGCGTTTTATTGCATACCGGAAGGCGGGCCGAGAGCGGGATGAAGAGGAAAACCATGCTCTGTGAGGGGACGGCGTGTGCAGCCGTCCCGAACCAGGCTCATGCTCTTTGTTTTTGCCTGCCCCTTTTCTTCTTGTTCGGATGCGTTGATTGTATAATGGTGTTTTTGGTGGCGATTGTCAGAGCAGGGCACAAGTCGGCGCGTAAGGAGTCAAGTCAAGTGAGCCCAAAGTTTTTTCTTCTTCCCCCTTCTTTGTCATATCAAAAAGAGAGGTTACCAAGAAAAGGGGTATATGGGATGGCTGCAGTTGGCGGGCAAGGGTGGTCCTTACATAGATCACAGAAAGCCTTTTTTTTATTCTTCTTTTTTTTATCTTTTTTGAGAGGCCTCGGCCTCGGCCTCGAGAAGACAAAACGGGATCAATTTTTGTTACTGAATTATTTTTCCACAAGCAGGACTAGTTGGCGTAACCGTGCCGAGAAATATAGTTCCCCTTGTTTCTAACCGATCTGTTGTTGTGTCTGTTCGTCTCCGATGTTCCTTGCACGGCTGCCTTTCACTTTGCTTCTTCGACGAGCGACCGGTCCTTATTTTCGAACTTGGACAGACAGTACCGCAATGAGGACAGCTGATGGGTGTTGGCGAGGGCGTCTGTGGCCTCTACATCTTGGCTGGCCAGCCACCTACTTTTGGCAAGATGCGCTTCCTCTATCCTCACGGTTATCAGATACGCGCGCCAGTTCCCCGAATTCATCGTTTCTATGAGATCCAGCTTCTCCGCAAATCCATTGCTTCGCTCCGTACACCACGATAATGATTCTCCGATGACATATTATTGATTCAATTCAGGGGACTACAGTGCTTCCCTTGTGGCAAGTGATGGACGTAACCGCGCCCTCGTGGCCTCAACAGCCGCACGTCATGCGATCTACCATCTGAAGGGCTTGAACCATGAACAAGGTCTCGGACACCAAGCCCTGCCGCATACATGTCCAACCCTCAGCCGTCATCGCCGCCCACGGTTGTCCCTTTCGCGCGCCGGCTACTCGGCCACCGCCTTGGCCGCCTCGACAATCAGGTCCGCGACGGCCTGCGGCTGCGACGCCAGCGACGCGTGGCCCGTCGCGAGCTCCACGACCCGCCTGGCGCCCAGCCGCGCCGCCATCCACCGCTGCGCGTCCGGGTGGATGCAGCGGTCCTCCGTCGAGACCTGGTACCAGCTGGGGACGCCCGCGTCGCGCCAGCCCGGCGCCGCGACCGCCTCGCCGAACGTGCTCGCCAGCGGCGCCTTCTGCGTGACGCCCATGACCAGGCCCAGCTCCGGGTCCGCGTCCTGGCAGAAGGTCTCGGCGAAGGTCGCCTGGTCGAGTCACAGGTAGCCGTCGGCGTCGGGCCGCAGGCGGCCGGCGGTGGCGGCGAGCGCGGGGTGCCGCGCGGAGATGGCGCCGGGGCTCTCGCCGGCGCCGGGGGCAAAGGCGGCGACGTAGACGAGGCCGGCGACCTTGGCGGCGCCGAGGGCGCCCGCGGCCTCGGTGATGACGGCGCCGCCGTAGGAGTGCCCGGCGAGCAGCACGCGGCCGGGCGCCTGCGCGGCGACCTGCCGCACGCGCAGGGCGTCGCCGGCCAGGGAGGTCAGCGGCAGCTCGACGGCGCGCAGGGGGTACCCGAGGGCGGCGAGGCGCGGGATCACGCCGGCCCAGTGCGCGGCGCCGCCCCAGAAGCCGTGGACGAGGATGATGGTGGGGAGAGCCATGGTGGTGAAGTGAGAGGTGTGCGTGTGTGTGTAAGATAACTGGAGCAGGGGATTTCAGAACGTGTGTTGATGATGCTACGGTGAACTGAAAAGGAACGGGGAATAAGGGTTGCTATATATACATCAGCTTCTCCCAAAGTTACCACCGCTCATGTCCTTTGAGTTCTGTCCAACATCGCGAGGGGTGGCATTATTAGCCACGCAAGACCAGCTAACGCAAAGGAGAATGAGAAGCGATCCATTCACAGAGCTACCCGTCCAGAGAGCTTATCCACGAAGAGACGGAGGGGCTCGGCACTGACGACCGGAGCTTGGCAGAGCAGAGAGAGGCGAAAGCTAGTTTGAAAGCTAAAACGATATTTGGAAAACCCCCAAGCCTCTGGGTTTCTTGGACCTCTATCTAACCGAGGGCCTGTGGGCTCTTGGAGCTGGCCCGCTGGGTTGTATTTGGAAGAGGGAGGGAGGAAGCTACCTGTTCGTGAATGCACCAGTTGTGATCTGGTATTTGGAATGTGCTCGGTAGTCGAGATCGGATGGAGAGAGGAGGGGAGGAGGGGTTGGAGCTAGATGCGCTTGGGGTGACATGGTGCCGCGCTACTTACGTTTGAATCAAAGGGTCTGGAGCCGAAGGATGGGTGTGCTCGGTGAAAAAGCAACGAGGGTGTTGCACCGATTTCCAACGAGCCTTGCTCCTGGGAATCATGGTCGATGCTTGAGTATCGTAGTCGTCGCCACTCACTGTCTTGCCTGCTAGTAGGTTACTCGAGCCGCCCTGGGCGCTTTGAGCATGTAAATCGAACATCGCAATCAAGGTCGTTGTATTACAGTTGTATAAAAGTATATCTCTATATGCCGCTCCATCTCGACAAGCACTTTTCAGACCCCCTCCGACATCCCCTCTCACTGCGCCTTTTCATTCTCCAGGAACCACCTGACGCCGCGGTCGACGCCCTCCTGCAGCGTCCACTGCGGCTCGTAGCCGAGCACCGTCCTCGCCTTGTCAATGTTGTAGTAGCGCGTCATCGTCGACAGCACCGCGCGCTGCTTCGTGAACGTCGGCTTCCTGCCGAGCGCCGCGCTCGCAATCTCGCTCACGGCGCCCAGCACCAGCGCCGCGTCGCGCGGCACGCGCCACACGCCCTCGGTGCCCGCGCCGCTGCCCGCCGCGCGCCACACAGCGCGCGCAAAGTCCCAAAAGTACACGGGCTCGCCGTTGGTCACGAAGAAGACCTCGCCGTCGACGCGCTCGTGGTCCAGCGGCACCGTGCCCGCGCCCGCGGCCGCCGTCGCCAGCAGCAGCCGCGCGGCCAGCAGGTGCGCGTGCGCGACGTTGCCGACGTACGTAAAGTCGAAGATGTTGTCGTTGTCGCCGAGCTGCACGTTGCTCTTGCCCGTGCGGTACGCGCCCAGCAGCCCCGCGAGCGCCTGCACGTCGCCCTCGCCAAAGATGCCCGCGGGCCGGATCGACGCCGTGAGCAGCCGCGGGGACGGCTCCGCGCGGTTCGCCGCGGTCACGAGCGCCTCCGCGGCGGCTTTCGTCTCCGAGTAGTACTCGATCTGCTGCGGCGCGCGGATCACCGGCCAGCGCTCGTCGGCGTTGCGCAGGTCGCCCTGGAAGTCGCTGACGACGCTCGCCGACGACGTGTACACGAGCGCCTTGACGCGGGCCGCGCGGCACGCGGCAATCACCGCCGCCGTGCCGTCCACGTTGACCCGCCGGAAGAGCTCCTTGTGCACGGCGCTGTCGCTGGCCACGGGCGACGCCGTGTGGATCACCACGTCCGGCCGGATCGTCTCGAAGAGCGCCGCGAGCTTGGGCGCGTCCGTGATGTCGCACTCGTGGTAGGCAGCGTCGCCGCGCCGGTGCCGGTCGCAGCGCAGGTCGACCGAGGAGACCTCCCGGCAGTGCCAGTCGTCGAGAGCCTGGTTGACGATGTGGTGGCCCAGGAAGCCGTTGCCGCCGACGACGAGGACCTTGCCCAGGTCACCCTTGGGGACGGTGCGGGGGGACATGGCGGGCTATATGTGTGCGTGTGTGTGCGTGTATGTCGAAGGACGCTCAATTGAGAGCCGATAGTGTCGAGGAGAGAAAGGGGGTTCGACTTTTCTCTGTCCGGCTTGGCGGCGTCGAGATTTTGGTCTGAAGTTTGGTCCCGAGTTGTCTGGTGGTTAGGGGGCGGCGGGCCCCACTGGTGTAGATGAAGGCTGAGGGCCAGCCAATCGCGAAAAGGCAGGTTGACAGCGGGTTGATGCTTCCTGATAGAGGACATGGTACGAATAAGAGCCGGCAGGGCATCAGGGCACTTTCAATCAAGGTGCAGAATAAATGCCTTGTGGAAACGCGCATCACACTGCAGACACTGGAGCATAACACGGCAAACGACGGTGTCGTACGTGGCTCATGCATTTCTACCGAACATGTATACAAAAATTGATCCTTATTGAAAAAAATATGGGAAATAATGTGTACTCCAAATTTCACTTGATTCCGATGCCTCCTGGCCCTCATCCGCACCGCGATGTATTCAACACCTACACAAGTAGCCCTACTGGCCATTGCGAACGAACCCGATAAAACCACGTTGCACTTTTTTTATTCAACTCCCGCAAGGGATATACAGTGTATCACAGCGCGCCCTACTCGCCGCTGCATCTTTTCCTAAATCACGCTTTTTTCCTACTCCCTTTACAGAGGCTTGCCTCCGATAAAGTCGGACCAGCTGCGGACCTCGGAGGGGATACCCTCGGGGCGGGGCAGCTTCTCGCTCATGCATTGGGCAAAGAGCATGGCAGTCTAGAAAAAGCAAATTAGCATATGAAAACGGCAGTGTAGAAGTTTCACGCGCGTGGCGAGAGACGTACCTTGGGCTCCATGAACAGAGGGACGCCAAAGTCGACCGCGTTGCGGCGCATCACGTAGTCGACGTCCTGGGTGGTCTTGCCGCGGGCGAGCGCCAGGTTGAAGACGCCGCGGATGTCGTACTTCTTGAAGACCTCGCGGAGCGCGCGCTTGTCGTCGGTCGGGAACTCGATGACCTCGACGCTGACGCCGCCCTTGCACTCGCGCTCGAGCAGCTCCTTGACGTCGTGGCCGGCCGCGTACAGCTTGTAGCCGAGCGGCGCCAGGTAGTCGACGACCGTCGTCAGCCACTTCTCGTTGACCTCGCCGCCAAACAGCAGGCCCTCGCCCGGCTCCGGCATGCGGAAGTTCATCGTCGACTGGAGCGAGGCCCAGTACGCCTCGACGAGCGTCTTGCCGAAGCACGCAATCTCGCCCGTCGACGACATCTCGACGCCCAGGAAGGGGTCCGCGCCCGCGAGGCGCGTCCACGAGAACTGCGGCACCTTGGTCGCCAGGTAGTCGCGCTCGACCGCCATGAGGTCCGTCGGGTCCGGCACGTCCTTGCCGGCCAGCGCCTTGGTCGCCACCTCGATGAAGTTGACGCCGAGCACCTTGGACACGAACGGGAACGAGCGCGACGCGCGCAGGTTGCACTCAATGACCTTAAGCAGCGGCTCGCCGCCGTCGGGCGCGTCCGCCTTGATGATCTGCATGTTGAACGGGCCGGTGATGCGCCACGCCTTGGCCACGTTTTGCGCAATCTCCTTGACGCGCGCCATGATGGCGTCGTCGAGGTTCGCGGGCGGCAGCACCAGCGTCGCGTCGCCCGAGTGCACGCCGGCCTGCTCGACGTGCTCCGACACGGCGTGGATGACGAGCTCGCCGTTGGACGCGACGCCGTCGACGTCAATCTCCTGCGCGCCCTCGATGAACTTGCTGATGACGACCGGGTGGTCCGGCGACACGCTGCTGGCCGCCTCCAGCTTGTCCTTGAGGTCCTCCTGGCTGCGGATGACCGTCATGGCCGCGCCCGAGAGCACGTAGCTGGGGCGCACCAGCACTGGGTAGCCCACCTCCTGCGCGAACGCCTCCGCCGCCTGCACCGACGTCAGCTCCTTCCACGCCGGCTGGTCGATGCCGATGCTGTCCAGGATCTCGGAGAACTTTTGGCGGTCCTCGGCCTTGTCGATGTCCTTGGGGTCGGTGCCGAGCACGTTCGCTCCGCCGGTTTCCTGCAGACGGAGCGCAATGTTCTGGGGAAGCTGGCCGCCGACAGACACGACGACGCCCTTGGCCGCCTCGAGCTCGTAAATGTCCATGACACGCTCGTAGCTGAGCTCTTCGAAGTAGAGCTTATCAGCAGTGTCGAAGTCGGTACTGTAGGTCTCTGGGTTGTACTGCAATTTCGTTAGCTATGTTTATATTTGGAGTCAAGGAAATTGGGGCTGATTTGGCTGATTGGAGCTGTTTTTTGGGGGTTGTAGAACAGGTGTAAGTGCTGGTCGGGAGAGTACGGCCGCTGATGGACTCTCAGACGACACCCGCCTCCCACCCCGGCCATACCCATCTTACTGCCAGGAAGAGACGAGGGAAACGATGGAAACGGGGTAGGTAACTCCTTTTCTGGGCACTTACGTTGATCATGATGGTCTTCTCGCCCATCTCACGGAGAGCCTGGGTAGCGCTGACAGCACACCAATCAAACTCGACGGAGCTGCCGATACGGTAAACACCAGAGCCCAGAATGACGGTACCATTGTCCTCGAAAGTGACATCGTGCTGAGAGCCGTTGTACGTGGTGTAAAGATAGTTGGTGTTGGCAGGGAACTCGGCAGCAAGGGTATCGATTTTCTTGACCCAGGGGCGGATGCCGAAGCCAAGACGGTACGCGCGAACCTCATCCTCGGTGCTCTTGACGGCGTCGGCGATTTGGCGATCGGAGAAACCCAGCTTCTTGGCCTTGAGAACTTGGTCCTTCTGCAGGGCGTGGAGGCCGTTGGCAGCCTCGAGCTCGCGTGTGCAGTCGACAATGTTTTGCAGCTTGTAGAGGAACCACTTGTCAATCTTGGTGAGGTCGTGGACCTTTTCGACCGAGTAGTTCTCGTGGAGCATGGCCTGGCCGACGGCGAGCCAGCGGCGATCGGTAGGGTTCTGCAGCTCATAGTCAAGGTCGTCAAACTTGTCGCCCTGGAAGCCGACGAAGCGAGGGTCGACCTGGCGGATGGCCTTTTGGAAGGACTCTTCGAAGGTGCGGCCAATGGCCATGACCTCACCGACCGACTTCATGGCGCTGCCAATGTCACGCTTGACGTGCTGGAACTTGGACAGATCCCAGCGGGGAATCTTGGTGACGATGTAATCGAGCGAGGGCTCGAAGTTGGCCGTGGTCGTCTTCGTAACGGCGTTGGGCAGTTCGGGCAGGGTGTGACCGAGACCAATCTTGGCGGCGGTATAGGCCAGCGGGTAGCCGGTGGCCTTGGAGGCGAGGGCGGAGGAGCGGGAGAGACGGGCGTTGACTTCGATGACGCGGTAGTCGAGGCCGTCGGGCTGCAGGGCGTACTGGACGTTGCACTCGCCAACGACACCAAGATGGCGGACAATCTTGATGGCGGCGGAGCGGAGCATGTGGTACTCCTCGTCACTCAACGTCTGGCTGGGGGCGACGACGATGGAGTCACCAGTGTGAATACCTAGAGGGTCGAAGTTTTCCATGTTGCAGACTGTGATGCAGTTGTTATTAGCATCACGGACGACCTCGTACTCGACCTCTTTCCAGCCCTTGAGCGACTTCTCGACAAGAATTTGCGGCGAGAGGGTAAGGGAACGAGCGGCCATGTTGCGGAGCTCCTCCTTGTTGTTGGCAAAGCCGGAACCCAGACCACCGAGGGCGTAGGCTGCACGGACAATGATGGGGTAGCCAATCTTGTCGGCGGCATCGAGAGCCTCATCGATGGTGCTGACGGCAATGGACTTGGCGATGGGAATGTTGATTTCCTCGAGAGCCTTGGCGAAGAGGTCGCGATCCTCGGAGAGCTCGAGGGTGTGGACACTGGTGCCGAGGACCTTGACGCCGTACTTTTCAAAGAGGCCGAGACGCTCCATCTGAACACCGAGATTGAGGGCGGTCTGGCCACCAAAGGAGAGGAAGATGCCATCGGGCTTTTCGCGCTCAATGACGTACGAGACGTATTCGGGGGTGACGGGCAGATAGTAGACCTCGTCGGCGAGGGAGTGGTTTGTCTGGATTGTGGCAATGTTGGGGTTGATGAGGACAGAGGCGACACCAGCTTCCTTGAGGGCCTTGAGAGCTTGTGAACCTGGACGAATGGGTTAGGTGTGCGGCTCAATGGAGGGAGAGCAGTGACGGAGACGCACCAGAGTAGTCGAACTCGCCAGCCTGGCCAATGGCAAGACCACCACTGCCAATGACGAGGACCTTTTTTACATCGACCGTCTGCTGGGGTTTGATTACACCGCTCTCGAGGTAGGCCTTGGGGTTAGGGGCCTCCTGCGACGCGCGGGCACTGTAGCAGCGGGCGGCGGCGGTCAGGTTCCATCGCTTGGTATGCTGGAGACGAATTGAGCGGCCAGCAGAGCTATTGGCGGCGGCCGAGGTGAAGGAGCGCGCGGCGAGCGTCTGGGGGGCTCGGCGTCCGTGTCGGAGAAGGGCCGGGGCTCGACGGGCCAGGGCGGCCACGGGGAGAGGGAGTGGCATTGCAAAGCGGTGACAGTCGCGCGGGCGCAAGAGGCAATCCAGGCAGCACGGACAGCCTGTTGTAGCGTTGTAGCCCCTGGGTGGATGGCAATTGCTTTGCGCAGGTGAGGATGTCGCGACAAAAAAGAGAGGGAGGAAGGGGATAAAAAAAAGTTTGTGGACGGGCCGACGATCCAGGTGTGAGCGGGCGGAAAGGATGGACTGTGACTCGCTCTGGGAGAGAAAATGGAGAGGGAGTGGAGTTTGAAGCTTGGGTGAGATGCAGATAAATAGGTCCGGTGAGCGGAGGCAGAGGAGGACGAAGCTGGGCGGAAGCTGGGGGAGCGACAGGGCCCTGGACGGGCTGTTGGCGGGCTGTTGGGGGAGTCAGAGATAAGATACAGCGCCAGCCGGGGCAGCGATGCCGGCGCCAGGACCCATCAGCCTGTCTTTTTAGCGGGCGATGAGCTGCCACTGCAATGCACGTTCGATGAGCGCTATTTTTTTTTTAATATTAATGCAATTCTACACATATCTATGTCCTCGGTTTTATTTCTCTCGTAATCATGTAATAATGTACGCCGGCTTCTCCTCCATCTGGAGCGCCAGGTTTGTTTGCCCGGCAGTCATCCATCTCCCCCCGCGCCATCCTCAAAACAGCTTGGCCCCTCAACCACCCACCAACAACCACACGGCGGCACACGGCGGGTTTACAAACAAAACAGATGCCTGCATAAATTGCCTCACGACCGGAGCATAAATCAATACTGCTACTAATATAATGGCAATGATCTAGGCAGGCTCCGTCAGCTTGGACCATTCCAATTGGCAACCCTGTGTCTCGTCAGCCACCGCGGTGCCTCTTCCAGTTCCTTGTCCCAGCTCACTTTTTTTCTGCCGCGGCCGACTCACGTGCGCTCCATCGCCGGGAACACACCGCCAAAAGGCCGATCGTCCCAGGATGCAGCCTCCACTCCTCATCTATTGCAGCTCGAATAAGCTAGCCTGTACGGAGGTCGCCTTCAAAATAAATGCGTCGACAGGGATCTTACCCCTGCTGCCACAGGCGCTAAGGTGGCAGGGGGTCAGCACAGCCAAATTTTGTACGATAGAGCCCCTTTTCAACTCAACTAAAACGCCTTAATAGTACTAATAACAAAGCATTTAGATATTATAATATATACACTAGTAGTTAGCCTTAAGGCTTATACTAGAAAGACGACCCTAAAGGTAGCTAGGTTAACTAGTTTATTAACTTCCTAGGTTAACTAGCTATATACCTAGGCTATTAAATGTAGTTTTAATCCTATTCTCTAGCTAATTAATATTAAAGATATATATCTTAAAGATACTCCTAGCTATAACTAATACTCTAAATAGACCTTAAAAAATAAGGATTTAATTATAACTAAGTTATAACTTAATAAGTTTAGTTAGGAGAAAATAGCTACTAATATTACTACTAAGTTAACTATTAAAGGAATACCTATATTAAAGACTATAGTTCTTTATATTTTAAAGAAGACTAAGTTCTAGAAGATAAAGCCTATAAGGAAGCCTAGATTAATAAAGAAGATATACTTTAACTAGCTATAGTAGTACCTAGAGTATTAGGATTAGACCTTAGAGGACTAGA
Source organism: Cordyceps pruinosa (assembly GCA_003025255.1). Classification (NCBI taxonomy): domain Eukaryota; kingdom Fungi; phylum Ascomycota; class Sordariomycetes; order Hypocreales; family Cordycipitaceae; genus Cordyceps; species Cordyceps pruinosa. The sequence continues at coordinate 51,711 of LUFD01003807.1, forward strand.
AGAAGGTTATTTAGTTAGATAAGACCTCCGTTATTCTTCTCTATTAGTAGGGAGGATACTATATCTAGTAGTAACTAGAAGAAGCCTTCTTACGTAGCTATATCTAAGAGTAATAGAAGGGTACCTTAGAATTTATATTCTAGGGTTATTTTACGTATAATAAGAAGGGTCCTT
>LUFD01003814.1:0-13647 GCA_003025255.1 Cordyceps pruinosa
TACCTACCTGCCTCCGCAATAGCGATTTAACGTAATAACACCGACTTTGCTTATCAGGGCCTAAATCCTTATTACGGAGTCAGGAAGGTACCTGCCAGAGCTCTGACTAGCTGCCTATACTAGCGTGTAGGCGCTGTGGCGTGCGGGGGGGTGCTAAAATGTGCCATAAGGCGTGGTACGTACCTTCTATCGTTATTTTGCAAAATAGCGCATTTAATAGTAGAAACACTACTACAGAATAACGTAGCCGAGGTTCATCTATGTCGGCGAAGAAAGGTACATCAGATAGTGGATAGAGCCCCTGTAGGTGGCTGATTTCTAGCAGGGCCCCGTAGCTATACCCTGGCCGCACCCCTACTGGCGCCTATTGCCCCTTGTAAGGCCCCTGTAAGGACTCCACCCTAAGGTTTTAACGTAACGCAGCTGGTTTCGTTATCAGGGCCTTGATTTCTTCTGGTTAGATTGCACCTCCGTAATCCTTACTTGATCATAAAGCAAACAAACTTGGCTAAGAGGGGAAAAGTCTAGTATTACTTCAATCTCGCGTCTAAGACAGGTGTTCCATCAACAAAGGAAAATACACAGCACGGCGCGCGCAACATCCAGTCCGTCGTACACCGCCCATCTCAGCGCCGCCTACATCTTCTCCGGCGGTGCGGTCACGGCCCCGGGCACATACGCGGGCGGCTCGTCCGGGCCCTGCGCCGGGGCCTGAATCTGTCTCTGGCTCTGCGGCGCGACGTCGGCCGGAAACCCGTCGCCGTTGTCATACTTGACGTCCATCTCCGGCGCGGCCACCGCGGCCACCGCGGGCGACGGGGCCGGCAGCGAGGTCCGCCAGCAGCCGCGGCGCTCGGCGCGGCGCAGGTGCTTGTCGGCTTTGCGGGCGTGCTTCTCGGCCTTGAGCGCCTGCTTGTGCTCGCGGCACAGCTGCTTCCACTCCTCCTTGGTGAGGGCGCCGTTGTGCGCCTCGTAGTCGCGCCGGAAGGCGTTGACGCGCTGCCGCTTGTGGCAGCTGTGGCAGATGGCGACGCCGGCGCACAGGGCAACGAGGATTCCGACAACCATTGCGATGGCGGGTGTTTTTGTTGTATAAGGAATCGGTGGGTTTGTAAGCGAAGGGTTATGGGAGCTGGCGGCGGGGATAGATGGTTGGTATAAGTGGCGTAGGGTAGTAGGCGCCTTTGATCCAGGGATAACGTGACGATGGAAGGGAGACATAGCTCTAAAGGAAATACTCTGGGGTTATATACAATGGCTTCCAAATACTCGGATTACAAGCGGCCTTGCTCGTACGCAACGCCGCCCTCAGCCCTAGCGAATCGACTTACATGATTACGCTGCGCCCACGCCTCGTCGTACGCACTGATGACGCGGCTGGCGTGGCCCTTCCGCCACGCAACCGCACCTCCGACGGTGCACTCTTCGGCCGCGAATCGAGAAGAAAGCTAGCCACTAGCCACTAGCCAGTGACGATAGCCTGCTGCCTGTAACGAAAAGCCATGTGGTCGGAAGACCAGCCAAATGGCAGCCTTACAAGGCGCATCCTCGCGTCCTTCTCGTCCCTTTCTCGCCTGTTTCTCGCCCTCGCACCTTGGCCTGCCTCTCGCCATGTTGACCATGCCCGAGGCCGAGAACGAGACACAATTGTCCGAAGGAATGAGACGGAAATTCAAATGGCAAATACAAAAAGGTTTACTAGTATAACATAGTATTTACTAACATGTCCGATAAGCACATATTTGCTGATCAAATACTCTCCCGCCCCCACCAACTGCACAGCCCCGGGCATTCCAAATCACTTGACTTTATTCGTCCCAGCGTACTTTCTAGGAAGACTGAGAAATTTCCCAATAAGCTCGAAGCAGAGCCAGACCACCCGCCTGTGTCTCGACCGTGCGACCGCGACCGCGACTGTTGGGGTCCGAATTGGCCGAGTACACCTGGGCGCCGGCGTTGGCGGTGGCATTGCCGCCACCGGGCACAAAGACATACTGTACACCCCAGAGTGCATCGCGCGGAGTACCCTCGTTACGGTAATCCGTCTTGTTCGTGGATAAGTGGTCAATACCGTCCGCGGAGCGTGCCACGTTCACGTTGAACACGTTGGCTCCCCACCACATCCCAAAGTGGCCGTTCTTGTCTCGTGTCATTAGTGCTGCATCGGCGTTGTGCTTGATCCAGTCAATGTAGGTGCGACATGAAGCGGCGTGTGCTTGTCGTACTTGTATCAGGGCCTGCTCCTTCGCCTTGGTATCACTCTGTGCCAGCTCAAGGGGTCTGCAGAATGCGGTCAAGTGGTGGAAGTAGATGCCTTTGAAAGTCTGCGAATCCTGTGAACAGGTAGCCGAGGCGTCACATTGATCCTCCAAAAATCCGTAGCGACCAAGGCCACGCCATGGCGGAAGTTGTCGGCCACTCAGGCCGTCAACAGGCTTTCCACGTTGCAGGTCCCAGCCAGTTGCAGCGATGACAGACCTGATAAACTTGTGGCCGTCCTCGATGTAAGCCGGATCTCCTGTTACGCTGAATAGGCCGCGGGTTCCTGTTAATACAACTCCTTGATTGTACGTGTAGACCATTTCATCGCGCTGGTCGCATTTCGTGTTGCCTGGGATGTTGTGGTTGATGTGGAAGCCATCAACAAAGAGCCCCTGGCTATTTGTCATGTTGACACCCATCAACCATGTGTAGCCATCCTTGGCTGCTTGGAGATGGCGCGGGTCACGCGAGCCAGTGCCGTTGATGCCATGGCCAGGAAAGTGCTGGTACATAGTAATGGAGCCAGCAATGTACAGCTCATTAGTGATGGCATTCTTGTAAGTCTCCAGTCGCGGGTTCCATGTCATGCCGCCGTTGCAAAGCTTGGTGTCCCAACCCTGGGTGGAATATTCCCAAAATTTGCTGGCGCGGCGCGCAAAAGCGTCTACCCAGAATTGACCGTGCCAGGGCATGGTTTTTACAGCCTGGGTAATGTCCTCTGGAATGAGCTTGTCATTGAATCCACCGCTGGGATAGTGCAACTTTTCATGAAGCTGACGGAACTTGGTGGCCTCCATCCAGCCAAGGACGACCCAGAGCACATCATCATAGGCCTGCAAGACACATATTAGACCGGTAGCATGGCTAGAATAGTGAACACTCATACCTCAGTAAGGATTCTATCTGCCTCCTGGCCAAAATACGAGCTAACGATTTGTTCGTGCAGGAAGGAAAGAAGGTTTTCCTTTTGCTTCCAATCTTGGCCCGGTACAGCCGCATCGAGAGACTGGGTCAAAGTTGACATGGTGCCTGAGACAATAGTCTGGATGACGGCGGCGGTCCAGTCAATGGCATCGGGCCACGTATTATTGGCCTGCTTGAAGTAGTCATTTTGCAAGTCGGCGAGGGCCCTGAAGGTGTTCTGCAGAATGGTGATGTCTGGAGTTGGGCGCGAAGATGCAGACGCTGTCGCTGACACGGAAGCGCCTCGTACTTGGAGAAAGTTCTTTGGCAGCGACCGGCACTCGAGGGTAGAACTGGCGCTCTCGAGGACAGAGCAATAGCGAGTGTTGGCGCCAGCCGAGACGCCAGACAAGGCTGCGAGGCCGTACAGTCCAATCACGAGTAACGATGTGGTCATTGTGGTTATTTGAGCTAAAAGGCGAAATCCGAATGCGATTTCAGGACCAGTGAGACTCTGAAGAACGGTCCCGTTAGGAGAAAGGAAAGCGTAGGTGGAAGCCATATTAATATAGCTGACCATGTTCTCTGCGTGCCGTGTCCCCCTGACCGGGTGCTGGAAGCTGACTACCTCCTATCCAAGACCCCGCGCAGGATCGATCACCGGAACGAACTGAGCATGCAGCTACGCGTGTAACATCGTGTCCAATAATTTCGGCCGATTATTTGATGCAGGCCGGGTCAGATGGCCAGGCCGGGCCGGCAAGGCTCACAGTCAGCTTGGTTGGCGGCGGCGGTGGAGGGAACGCGGATAAGTACAGAGGCGTGATGACGGTGAAGTATCAAAGTATCAACTTGAGCGACGGCTCAACACACCAGCACATGCACCACTCCGCTTTGGGGGGAACCCGAAGAAGGCGTGAAGGAGCGCTGCCGGGGAGCGCCGAATGTGGAAGGTTGGGAAGGTCGAGCTCTGCGACTGGAAGCTACTAGGTAGGTAGTCTTGCTTGAGGCCGAAGAGTCGAGGTTCCATTGCATCTCTAGCCCAGATGGTAGAGTCTTTAGCTTGGCTACAAAGCACTTGTTTATGACCAAGGCTCAGTCCTATTTCCATTCCTCCTCTCCACGCTACGGCAAGTTTCATGATGCGGGCTCGGTACGAGGAGAGGTGCCGGGCAGGGTGTTAGATGAGGGGTAATATGTAACGGAGCGTAGTGGTGGTGTGGGAGAGAGCAGTAGCATTGAATGGGGCATCCAAGTTGCAACTGCAGGTCTACGCCAAGCATCTCACTGCAGCACATCAGGTGGTGCAAGTCAGCGGGGGGCTCAGACAACTAATTGAAGAGGATTGGAAAGGTTCAGTTCTAGGTAGCGAATCTCGGCCATGGGGTATTGGGTTGGTTGGGCTGGGGTTGGCACAGCCGGGAGAATGTAGACATTTGACCAGCGTTTATCTACAGTAGAACGGGGTATAGGTTGCACAACCGTACCTGTTTCACTCTGCAGGCTTCTTGCGCGAGTTATGAAATTGTGACGGAGGTAGAGAAATAGTGAACTGTTACCGGCAGGGACAGACCTAACTTGCAGATGCTTGCTTACATGGAGGGCGGCGATCAGGAAGTCCCCCGGCCGCTAGAGAGGTCAATAAAATAAGGGGAAAATGGAGGCTACTGACTGAATTATCACGGGTGTCGTGGATATGTTTGGGTACTTTATTTCCCTTGGTAGTTGATGCATCTGAACGTGTCGTCGCGGCTTTGGTCAGGAAATTGGCTGCGCAAAGTCTGGGCTATGCAAGCACACATTAATTGTGGAAAGAAATATGAGAAATATCTCCGCCAACGAGAGAGTCGAGCAGATATATTCCAGATTTGGATTTGTTCTCACAGCGCGCAAGGTGACTCTTCCTGGTGCACTACCTGTCCACGAATGGACAGCGCGCCCACCAAAAAAATCTACCACAACGGTTTGTTTACATTGCGCCCAAAACAGAAGTGCTCGGCCCCACCCGCTCTACCTTGCACATCCAGCACGCTTCACCACTCGGTTGCCCATCTTCAACCTCCATCTTCTTAGCTCATATGCGTTTCTTGTCTGCTTCCGCCGCTCTTTCAACGCATCTACTAGTATCTTGTCTGAATTGACCAGCTTCATGCAATAGCTTCGACCGCGCCCTCGCAAACGCCATCACCACCGTCCCCGTTCGCCTCTGGCAGGCCCCCCCCGGCACCGCGCCGTACGCGTCGCTTCAGCCATGGAGACGGACGTTGCTCACCGATTTCGCTCCCGCATCCTTCGCGAGATGCACGCAAACCGCGAGAACCCCTTCAACTCGCCCCCCTCCTCCACCGGCTCCCACGGCACCGTCAGTCCGACCATGACCTCTGTCTTCTCCGACCCCGAGGGCGAGTCCACCCGCAGGCTGAACGAGGACATCGCCCGCGTCACCGGCGGCGGCAGGAAGCTGCCCGTCAACTGGGAGGCCGCCCATCGCAAGTGGCCCGAGTACTTTTCCAAGCCCAAAAACGCCCTTGCCGACAACGACACGAAACCGCTAAAGGAAAACCACAACCCTGCCCCGTTCAAGTTCCTGCAAGAAGACTCCACGCGCGACATTTGGGATGGCTCCAAACGCAAGCGCGCCGACATGCAGCCTCGCGCCGACGATGAATCCGACCTCTCGATCCTGCTATCCAAGTCGCCCGCCGCCGCCCTCTCCCTCAACAACAAGCGGCATCTCAGTCCCGCCGCGCGTGCTCACACCCGCGCGCCCTCAGAGCCAGCGCCGCTCCTCCAAAGACGGCCTTCCATCTCCGAGGCACTTGAACGCCTCCGCAGAGCTTCCAGCAGCCCCAAGAACACGGACCCAAAGCACATGCTAGGGGCTAACGGCTCCTCCCCCAACGCTTCATCCGCCAAATCCAGCTTCACGGCCGTGCCCCCTTCGCCCAACTCGATGGCCAGTCCCAACAACGGCGCCAATGCGCGCTCATTCTTCATGCCCGACGTCTCCCACCTCGGTGACTTTGTTACCGGTACCCTTCGCTTCAGTGGCTCCATGAAGAATGGCGTCCCCATTTTTGTCAAGCAGGGTAGAGTCCACGATAAGCAAGCGAACCCTGCTGCCGCTGCACATGTGGCTGTCGACTCCGTCAAGGTTCCCCAGGATGAAGAAAGAATCTTTGTATCCATGGATATGATCCGTGACGAAATTATTTCTCTTCAAGAGCACCATGAAAAGGTGCAAGAGTATGCGCTGAACCTGCAGCAGCAAGTTGAGAGACTCGAGGCTCAATCGAAGGGAAAGGGTCAGACCCAAGACAATGGCTACCACCATGACCACGCTAACGAAAATGCCCGTACGTAATTGGGAATCAAGCATTCCAATTCGCGTTGCTAACAGGATACAGGACTTCGATCGGAAATTACCGCCTTGCAAGCGCGTCTAGACGTAGCTACACGCAAGCTCAGCACCAGCGAAATTACCAACGACTCTATTTCGCATGAGAAGGACCGCGTGCTCACTAGGTTGCAGGAGGCTTGCGACGATATCAACAAACTGACCCGCAAGCTCACCGTCAAGGAAAAGGCTCTGGAGACCTCTCAAAAACAGCTGGACTCGTCTGAGCAGGTTCGCCAGGACAACGACACCCTCCGCCGTGATCTCGTTGCGGTTACCCACAGCCGTGATTCTCTTGAGCTGGAAAACTCATCGCTGCGCGACGATAATGACAGGCTTGAACGCGAGCTACAGTCGCTTCGATCGCAAATGGACAAGATGCGTTCTGAAAATGACCGTCTGCGCCAGCAACAGCAGTCCTTACTCGCCGAAAACAAGTCTCTACGTGCCAGTAAGACGCAGTTTGAGCAGAACGATCTTCTCAATGAAGATCTTGACGAGGTGCAGCACGAGCTGGATGCTGCTCGCGAGGAGCTCGAGGCCCTCCGCAAGCAAAATGAGGAGCTCGCTTCCCTCCGAGAAGACAACCAGAGCCTGGTGCGACATAACGAAAAGTACTTCAACGACAACAAGATGCTGCGCCGCGAGAACTCTGGCTTTGAGCGCAGCGTTCATGACTTACATGAGGAGAATCTCAAGCTCAAGGACGAGGTTTGCTTCCTCAAGGAGCAGATTGACCACTACCGTCCGGCTCCCAAGGCGAACATTGAGACCGAGAACACTACCGCTGGTATCTTTATGCCTGACATCACGGTCGACACAAACATCTCCGGTCCCGAAGGTCCAACTGAGACCAAGGACCTGCCCGATCCCCTGAGGTTGACTGGCCAAAGTCAAAACGTTATGGACGCCGACTACACCGAATCTGTAATGAACACGAACCAGAACGTGGACATGTCTCAGAAGAAGGGCCTATCTACCAGTGAGCAGGCCCAGAAGGTTGCCTTCTCCATCCCTGCCAAGCCTGGGGTGCTGAAAACTGCTGCCAATCAAGGCAGCAAGCGACGGTCCGTCTCACGCCAGGCTCCAAAAGCTCACTTCGAGAACTTTAGCGACTACGACGAGACTACAGGCGCCTTGTCTTTGGACACGGGAGCCACTCAGGACCAGGTAGTTGAGCTAAGCGTTCCTGTGCAGGGAACTTTTGAGCCTATCGGCAACCGCGAGCAGACCCCTCACCCTCGGAAAACGAAGAGCGTTCAGCATACCGTGGAGATGGACATTACAACGGGAACAAACAGGAGTATTCACCAAAGCACTGGCTATGCCCTATCCCGCGATGCCAGGCGTGTGCTTGACGGCCTCTGCGAGCACAGCTGCAGCAACTGCATTGTTTGCACCCGCATCACCTCGCATCGCAGCACCGCCACCGAGCTCGCCGCGGGTAAGAAGCGTGTTACTGTGCCTCGCCCCGTCCCCGTGACGGACCGCGACCTCTCCGTCGAAGACCCGACGATACGCCCGGCGCAGTCGCCCGGCCACGCTCTGGCCCTGGTCATCAAGGGCCTGGAGGATGAGTCGCGCCATCTGCAGTTTGACCTCGCCCGCCTGCAGACCCAGTACAGCAACCGCGACAAGGCGACTGGCAAGAAGGACCGCGTAGCGCTCGCCGAGGATATTCGGAGTCTCCTCAAGAGCCTCGAGGTCAAGAATGACCAGATCTACAGCCTGTACGACGTCCTCGAAGGCCAGAAAGCCGCTGGGCAGGCCATGTCGGAGGAGGAGCTCGAGATGACCGTCCTCAACATCACCGGCATGTCGGTTCGCGACGTCACCGACCAGATGACCTGGGAAGGTTGCCACTAGATCCCCGCCCCGGTGTGACCAGGAAGGAGAGCCAGCGAGCGCTGCTCGCCCCTCTATTTGTGGCATCATGAATAGCGAACATTATAGGTGTTTATTTTAACGATTGCATGTGGAAGCTCTTTTCGGGAAACAAGGGCTGGAAGCAGGGGAGAGATTTGTGTGTTTTTGGCAATTTGGACTCGGAGTACAGGACGGAACTAATTTGGCGTTGTTTGACGATTCTTGATTGCATTTTTGGATTTTCTGTTTCTGGGCTGTTTGCTTCGTTGAAAAAGATGCTTTCCCACAGAGGCGTACACATCAAGGGAAAGCCGGCGTTTTTTGGTCTCTTTTTACTGTTCCGAACCCAGGGAGAGGGTCTGCTCCTGGACTGATTTGCTAGCAGGAGGACTGCGTGTAGCATTGCATTGTATATATTATTTCTCACTCGCTGCCCTGCATCTGCCTGAGTACAACTCGTTTAGTTAGAGTGTGGTGAATGAGAATTGTACGGACCTGGCAATGTTCCTGTCTCGGACTTCCAAGTGGCTACTTTTATCTCTGCCTATCACGTCTGTAAATGAACCTGGCTTTGCGAAGGAGAAAAAAACGAGGTATCCTTTTATTGTATATACAACCTAAACTCCGGTTTACATGTTTTTTGTTGCGATGTTTGCGCCGCGCTACTCGTCACCCCCTTCCTCGTCCTCTTCCTCGTCATCATCCTCCACGTCAAACTCATCCCCCTCGTCGTCCTCGTCGAGCTCCATGTCCTCATCCGAGTCCATACCATCCTCCTCCTCGAGCGCCGCCCGCTCGTCCTCCCTGCGCTTCCTGTCGTCGTCCTTGCGGGCCTCCTCGAGCAGCCTGGCCCGCTCGGCGCGGGCCTTGCGCTGTCCGACGACGTACGCGCCGAGCGGCGTCTTGGCGGGGTCGAGGTCGCGCAGGAAGGCGTCGACCTGGGCGCGGTCCTTGGGGGCGAAGTCGACCTTGGCGCGGCGCTCCTCGACGAAGCGGGCGTTGGCCTCGAGCTTCTGCGCGAGGAGGACGAGCTGCGCGCCGAGCTTGGCGTTCTTGTTGCCGTCGGCGCGGCCGCGTGCGCCGCGGGCGACCTTGAGCCAGCGCTTGAGCTGGATGACGACGGGCAGCGCGAGCTCGGGGAAGGCGATGGAGCGGCCCCAGAGGTGCAGGAACTCGCCGAGGAGCTCGACGACCTGCTCGCCGACGCCGTCCTGGTAGACGCGCGTGCGCAGGTACGCCTTGGGGGCCTTGTAGGCGACGGCAAAGTCAAAGGCCTTGAGCGTCGCGCTCTTGGGCGGCTTCTTCATCTCGGCCGACGCGAGCACCTCGAGCAGCGGCGACGCCAGCGGGATGTACGTGTCGGTGGCGCGCGACGTGCGCAGGAGCGCGCGGACGAGGTGGAAGCGGAGCGGGAAGTAGAGCGCCGTGGGGATGAGGCGCATGGCGCCGAGCGTGACCTGCACGAGCGGGTAGACGAGCAGCTTGAGCTGGCTCTCCTTGCCCGCCTCAGCCTCCTTCTCGGGGGTGCAGTGGTAGGCGAGCACGCAGGACCAGAAGTCGAGCGAGTGCGTGAACTGCCAGTTGTAAACCATGCGGAACGCGTCGTTCTTGTTGTGCACGATGCTGTTGCGCAGGTGGATGGCCAGCTGGCGGATGAAGCTGAAGGCGGTCGTGTAGCCGACGGACGGGTCGATGCCCCAGAGCTCGGCGGCCGAGTTCTTCATCAGGTTGATGCCAGCGATCGTGTTGTGGTTGGTGATGCGGCAGCCCTGCACGAGGCCCTGGTACACCGACTTGAGGACCGCCTCGCGGATGCCCTTGTCGCCGATGGTGACGAGGCGCCGCAGCACGAGGAATGCGGTGATGCGCGTCGATTCGGAGCTCGCGGGCTGCGCCCAGAAGTTGACGACGGCCTTGCCCAGCGCCTTGACGAGCTTCTTGAACGACAGCAGGTACGGCAGGATCGGCGTGATGGCAGATAGCGTGAGCTTGAGCGTGCGGTCGTCCGACAGCGTGCCGAGGAGGTACATGATGGCCGAGGTGTACGTCTTGAGGAGCAGCGAGAGCGTCTGGAACTTCTTGCTGTCCGTCTGCACGTAGACGCGCCCCGAGGCGGACTCCTTGACGGGGAGGTGGTGGTTGATGACGACGGGGATCTCGCGCAGCGCGAGCACGAGGACGTCGTTGAACACCTCGGGGCTGTTGATGGTCCATTTTTGCGACGGGTCCTCGTCGATGTCGTCCTCGTTCAGGTGGGCTGCGCAGCGGAACGCGAGAACGACTTGTCTCGTCGCGCGCAGGGACTGCTTCTCCTTCATTGATTTGCGCCAGCCGGCCACAATGGCCGTGGTGAGCTCTTTGCTGTCGCCCTCAGCCTCCACCTCCTTCGACTCGGCTTCCGCGGCGGCCTTGGCCTTCTTTTGCTTCTTCTTGGGCTGTCCCTCCTCCTCTTCGGAATCTTCACCGGCACTCAGTTCGTCAACCTCGGCCAGATCGGCATTGTCATCAAAATCGAGCGCATCGGGGTCGTTTTCTTTCAAGAACTTGTAGAATTCGGGATCCTTTTCGGCGAGCGCATCCATGGTCTCCTGGTTCATGCCGGCGTCGTCGTCCTCACCATCTTCGTCGCCGTCCTCGCTGTCGCTGGCAACAGGCTGCGCCTCTACAGCGTCCGAGTCGCTCCCAGCTTCGTCGCCGTCCGCCTGCGGCTCATCACGCTTCCTCTTGCCCAGCTTGGCCTTGGCGGCCTTGTCGTCGATGATATCCTCGAAGCCACCTTGGAAGAAGTCGTCGACGCTCATGTCATTGACCTGTCGGTCCTTGGGGCCACGCGGCCGCGGCTTGCCGTCCTTGCCGAAAAACTCAGCATCCTTCACTTTGCGCTGTTTTTGCTTGTCCTTGATCTGTTGCTTCTGTTTGATCTTGGCCGTCACCTTTCTCCGATCCAGAACCCCCTGCAAATGGTTCTTTTCAAATTTTTTGGTGGCCTTGAGGTTCTTCTTGGAGGGTCCCATAGTGAGCAGTACTTGCAATCCGCTCGCTCGCGAATTGCCCTGGCCCTCGCTTGGTGTTGAGAGATGGTCTTGGAGTGAAGGTGCAACAGGCCGCCTGCCACTTTCCGGCGAAACAATAGGCGTCCAAATTTTTTCGAGTGTAATTCTTATCGATAGTGGCCGCAGGTCTACCGTGGGCGGTGAGCATATTCTGCCGCCAGTCCCCAATTGCGATTCCGAGTTCCCCGCCAAAAGGGCCAAAAAGCGGCCCGCTCATACAATCGGCGCTGAAGAGCTGCCCATTTACAGGCGTCACCCGCCTAGAGCTTCACTCTGCAATATGCCTTGACATACACTCACGATACATCACCATGCTTCCCCGGCAAGGCTATGCGCCTACGCCGCACAGCTATGTTCCTAATACAGCGCTTTCCGCGTCGATAAATCTCGACGAGGTATGCTTCGAGACCATAACGGTACTCGTTCTCAGAAGGGTGCCTCCGCTAACCTCACACGTCATCACCCAGGAAGTCACCTTGACGAACACACGAGCTGAGCGCGACCTGCAAGATTCCCTCGCCGAGCTCTTCAGCATCATAGTGACTCTCGACGAGCTGGAGAAGGCCTTCATCAAGGATGCCGTGTCAGAGGCGGAATACACAGAGATATGCGAGCGGTCGCTGCGGCAGTACAATGCGCTACTAGCCGACGAAACCATTGCCAGAGAGTTTGGCGGGCTGGAGGAGTTCCAGGCAAAGTGGGATGTGAGCGGCCCTATGCGAACCTGGCAACTTCATCGCGCGCGTCGCACTAACGGCCCTCCAGATTGAAGCTCCTCGCGCAACGAAACGCCTCCAGGCTGGCATGCCCTCCACCATAACGACGCCCGCATCCTCAGCCGCCGCTGGCCCGTCCGACCGGAACAACACCAGCGGTGTCTTGATTCTCGAGGCGACGCAGGACTTTATCACGTTTCTTGACGCCGTGAAGCTAGGCCTGCTTTCCAAGGACCAGCTCCACCCTCTGTTATCCGACGTCATCCAGTCCGTCAACAAGGTGACGGACAAGGACTTTGATAGTAGAGGCAAGATTGTGCAGTGGCTCATCACGCTCAACCAGATGAAGGCAAGCGAGGAACTCAGCGAGCAGCAGGCCAGAGAGCTCGATATGGATATCCAGCAGGCGTACCAGGGATTCAGGCGGACATTGACGTGAGAAGGGCCACTGAGAGCAACGCTGCCTTGAATATCAAGCACCGAACCTCCCGTGGGCCACGTATATACTATTGAACAATATAAAACATACAACGGGAACCTGCTACCATTCGCCCCATTCATGGAGATGTGATCGTGACCTGTATCATTACACCAAGAAGGTCCAGAAGCTCGGATACACAAATTCTTCCTCAAAGATCCTGCGCACCTGCTCGAGGACAAACTTTTCCACCTTACCCACGTTCTTGAGGCTCTGCTTGCCGCCCTCACGCCCTCCAATCTCGCTCTCGACCTTGATCTCCTGCAGCAGGCCGCCGAAGCGGGCATTCTTACCGCCACCGCCGCCGCGGACGCTCCCGCTCCCGCTCTCTGCCTCGCCGTGGTCAGCCCCTTTGGACCCCGGGCGGCTGCCGCCGCCGCCGTCCTCCGGCCCGCCCACGGCCGTCAGCGCGTCGTCCGGGCTCAGGAAGCAAAAGTGCACGCGCTTCCGAATGTGCGCCAGCACGCCGACGCCGTCAAACGACAGGCCCGTGATGTTGAGCTTGAGCGGGATGCCGACGAAACTCGGCATCGGGTAGTCGAGCAGGATCTCGGCCGTCAGGTTCAGGCGGATGTCGCCCGCGTACTGGATGCGGAAGACGGCCTGCACGTCCTCCGCGCGCGGCTCGCGCCGGCGGTGCCGCGGCGCGGGCGGCGGGCTGGCGCTGTCGGGAAGCGGCGCCGTCCGGTCCGCGTCCTCGCCGTCGTGGTCCGAGTCGATGACGGCCGAGTCGGCGTGCGTGTCCCGCGTCGGCGGGCGCGAGGTGCCGATCGACGTCGGCGCCAGCGTCGACACGCTCGACTTCTCGCGGAGCCCGGCCCCCGTCGAAGGCGAGGCGGCTGCCACCGCCACCACCGGTCGCATGAAGCTCTGCGGGAAGTTGTCCACCGAGATGCTGCTCTGCGAGGGGTTGCGGCTGTGGCTCGGCTCCACGCGGTGCGCCTCCGCCGCCGCGGCCGCCACGGCCTCCGC
>LUFD01003837.1:2076-61381 GCA_003025255.1 Cordyceps pruinosa
GTTACTAGTAATAGTAACTTACTAGATTTTATAGCTTTAGATATATTTAATATAGCTATATAGGCCCTTTCTATAACTCGCTTCCTTTTTTGTAGTTTAGGAGGGGTAAGGACTACCTCCTTAGCTTCCTTAGCTTTAAATACATTTAACGTAGCTATATAGGCCCTTTCTATGACTTACTTCCTTTTTTATAGTTTAGGAGAGATAAGGACTACCTCCTTAGCTTCCTTAGCTTCCTTAGATTCCCTAGATTCCCTAGACTCCCTAGCTTCCCTAGATTCCTTAGCTTCCTTAGCTTCTATATAGTTTAACTATTAAGAGTAATCTCCTAATATAACTTATACCTACAATATAATACTACTTAAGTGCACTCTATACTTATACCTAACTCACTTCCTAAGAAATAGACCCTTCTATAACTTAGAATAAGCCACCGTTATACTAACTTGGTAAATTCGCGCACTAGTCCCTGCGCGAGAGCTTCATGTTAATAAAACTACAACTACTAAGGCCCTAATAACGAAACTATCGGTTTTACGGTAAATCCTTATAGTGGAGTTAGGAAGGTACCTAATAGAGCTCTAACTAGCTACTTGTACTAACGTATAGGTAGTGTAGCGTATAGGGGGGAATAACGTAGAAAGGTACGTACCTTTTTATAGTATTTTATAAAATAGAGTAGTTACGGTTTAGAAATCCCTTCTAAAATAACACACCCGAGGTTCATCTATATCGGCGAAGAAAGGTACATTAGATAGTAGATAGAGCCCCTATAGGTAGCTGTAGTACCCCCGGCCACACCCCTACTAGCGCTACCACTCCCTGTAAGGCCCCTGTAAGGCCCCTATAAGGACTCCACCCTAAGGTTTTAACGCAACGTAGCTGGTTTCGTTATCAGGGCCCTAAAACTGCATGTTAAGCTGCACGTGGAGCTACATTTTCATCTAGTTTGAAATGCCACATGGCGACGCTAAAGTAGCGCTTTTGATTGCCGAAGTGCCACCCTCTGCAGCCCGAGATGCGATTCCGGAATGTTGGCCGGGCGTCTGAGAGATCAATTCCCTCCTAGAGCCGCTACGCACACGCGAACCTGCATAAGACGCAAAGTCAGAAGAGATACCAAGACCATAGTCGAGCTGCTTGGTAGCGTACCGGTGCTTACAGGCTTATCCTGCAGCTCCATCGTGTCGGTCGACCTAGCGTGCGCTGTGTCAGCATCTGTCGGGTTGACATCTGCAATACAAGACGCAAGCACTGACCTTTTGGGCTGGCCCGACATTGTGTCACCTGGCTTGGACCGGCGGCGATTTCGACCAGTCGCCCTAGAGTATGAGGCTATCATCGAAGAATTTGACCGACGACGTCGGTTAAATGCACGTGCCAAGAGCACCAAAAACCGCCCACTGCCATATATTACTAGTCCGTACGAGGTTAGTTGCCAGGCAAGCTACGCTGTACCTGCCCCCGAAGCGGCCGGCCTTACAGCTTAACATGCGAGAAACAAGCCAAACAAAGGAAAGAAAAGTACAGAAGCCGCAAAAATGAGTGTAACAGAGATGACAATAGAAATAAAATAAATAAAAGTAACAAGGATTATTTAAGGGAATTATTGAATTTCTTTACCTCAGTGTTGTAGCTGAAATCACGTGCGCCGTGTCCTTGATTTGGCGCGTGACTTCTCCTCCTTGACACCTTCACGGTGACACGCGATGCTTGGCTGGCAAACCGTGCGGCCGGGACTCTCTCATCGGCTGGCGATACGATACAATGAATCAGGATATTGAAAGCCTGCTCAAGCGCCTCGAAGAGTCGGAGCGACGACAAAAAGAACTCGAGCGACAGCGCGACCAAGAGAGACAACAACGCGAACAAGTCGAACGACAACGCGAGGAAGAGAGGCAACAAACCGAGCGACAACGTCATGAATTCGAGGAACGAATCAAAAAAACGGAGCAACAGCGCGATGAGTTCGGGCACCAGCTACAGAAGACGACTCTTCCCGAGTTCCTCGACGCCTGCTACCAGCACCTCTTCCTCGGCCTGCGCGCAGGTGACAAGGACTCTTCCACGGGTGGCTCTCCCTCCAACGCGGAGAAGAAGTTCCGCCCCGATTACATCCGAGAATGGCACGACTTTCCGGACAAGCAGGCCAAGGTGTGGAAGACGCTGTTAAACTCGGACTTTGTCACGGAGCGGCACTTCACGCCGCTGTCGGCGCTGACGAGCACCGGCTCGGAGCTGCGCGAGCGAAGCCTCGGCTCGGAGCTGGATTTGGGCTATTTTGAGCGGACGACGGTCGAGAACCAAGTTGCGTCTGTCATCAAGCAGCTGTATAAGAACAGCCGACTGCGCGAGATCTTCAAGCTCAAGGGAGATGTGAAATTCGAAAACCACGGAAACACCCTAACGGACGAGAGAACACTCGCAACAGGCATGGGCTCCCTGGATCTCAACCCACGGCGGTCGCAGCGCCTCGCCGCCAAGGAACGAGTACACGTCCAGCGACAAGGTCCTTCAACCGAGGAGAAACTCGCCCGACCCAAGGCGGACCAGTTCTGCGTGTACAACAAAGGCGCCGACGGGCGCATACCTGCCTTCATTGTCGAATACAAGGCGCCGCACAAGCTGTCCCTCGCGCATATCCGCGCCGGGTTACAGGACATGGCCCTCGACGAGGTCGTCCGTCTGCAAGAGCACGAGGCGCCCGAGGTCACCTGCCGGCGCGTCATTGCCGCAGTCATCACGCAGGTGTACTCGTACATGATAAACGGCGGTATCGAATACGGCTACGTGTGCACCGGCGAAGCCTTCATCTACATCCACGTAAAAGAAGACGAAGCCAACACGGCGTATTACTTTCTCTCGGTCCCTAAGGAGGACGTCGGCGAGTCTACGGGCTGGACGGCGGACGGCGATGGTGATAATCGGTTACATGTAACCGCGTTGGGGCAGGTTTTGGCGTTTACGCTAGGTGCATTGCAGAGCACACCGCGGAACCCGACGTGGGTCGAGGACAACAAGGCAACGCTGCAGAGGTGGGAGATGGTATATGAGGATCTTCTCGGCAAGGTTCAGGAAAAGGAGATCCCGGCGTCGGATTACAAGCCCACAAGGAGCAGAGATGTATATGTCCGAATGTCCCCAGTCAGGACGCGGTCGCGGGCCATGCTTGCGTCTTGCAGTCCGCCACAGCGCGTGTCGGAGGAGGATGAAAATGAGCATTCAGACGGGTTTGATCCGGATACGCCGAGCCGGAGGAGCCGAAGCCCTCAGGAGACACGAGCTCGGGGACGAGCGTCTCGGGGACGGGCGAGGGCCGGGGCATCACGAGGCGCAAGCGACGCTGCACCGCGGCAGTACTGCACGCAACGCTGCCTGCGCGGTTTACAAGCCCAATCCCCTCTCGACCCTTCCTGTCCCAATGCATCCTCCCATGGCAACCGGCACCGAATAAACGCTGCCGAATTCATCCGCCTCCTCTCTACACAATTCCACCCTCCCGTGCCCGCCGAGCTCGGCATCGAATCCCTCCACGTACACGGCACCCGCGGCGCTTTATTCCGCGTCACCCTCCTCTCCCACGGTTACACCCTCGTCGGCAAAGGCGTACCCGCCGAGTTCGTCCTCGGCGCGCGGCACGAAGAGGCCATGTACGCGCGTCTGCTCGCCATTCAGGGCACGTACGTCCCCGTCGTCCTCGGCGGCCTGCCTGTGCCGGGATTCTGGTACGACGGCATCGTGCCGATGCAGCGGTTCACACTGATGAGTTATGTCGGGCGGTCGGTGGAGGGTGTTATGAGGGAGTGCCCGGAGAAGAGGGATGCGTTGGTGAGAAAGGCGGAAGTGGCGCTGAGGGCGGTGCATGGATGTGGCGTGTTACATGCGGATCCGATCCCGGGGAATGTGCTGTGGGGTGAGAGTGGCGAGGTCATGATGATTGATTTCGAGAGGGCCTTGGCGGTGCAGGAATATAAGAAGAAGGAAGAACAACAGCAACAGCAACGGATGCCGCTGATGGTGCTGTCGCCGAATAGGAAACGGAAGCGGGTTGATGAAGCTAAGAGCCCGCATGAGTCGCTTGCGTACGATAAAGAGGTGAGCAAGTTGCGGAATTACTTGCTTTACTGATGAGTTATGAGTAAATGCGTTACAGTATTGTAGTTATAATTATCATCATTGTCATGATCGTTGTCGTCGTAATTGGCCATAGAGGTGCCTTTTAGCATTGTTGTATAATTTGCGGAAAACGCTTTCGACTAAGAGGCGACTTAACGCGCCATATAGATGGGCCGCATGCAGGCGAAGATACCCTCTATTATAAATGCCGAAATGGCCATTATCGAACGGCGAGAAAAAGCCATTATAAGCGACATCTCCGTAACTATACAACTAATAGAAAGGTTACGGGAGTTTTACATTACCACTGCAGAAAAGTAAATAGTGACATAGAATATTATATTACTTATATCTAAAAATATTAAGTTTAATAAAAGCTACTAAACCACTATATATAAAACTAAAAAGACTTATTTTAGAATTTTCTTAAAAGCTTAATAGGCCTCTAAAACTACTATTATAATAATAATATAAAGGGTATTCTTCTACCTTTAAAATAATAATTATAATAAAATAACCTTTATTAAAAATTTAGAAATTAACTTTATTATATACTAAAGAGATAAGATAAATAAATAAGATTATTATATTAAAATAGAATTAATTAAATTCATTGTTCTAGCTGATTGTCTATATTAATTGTATGTAAAAACAGGTGGGAAGGCCACCTTGTTATATAGACGTCTAATGTGGAGCCTATTTTGGTCTAGACCTCTATCGGAACCTAGTAGCTAGGGATGAAGGCGTTATGTGTAACTCTATTAGGCTCTTAGTAATACTCGTTAAATTCTCGACTGTCTAAGGACTAAAAAGGGAATAAGTAGGTCCGTTATAACTATTAGAAGTAGGGCCATCTTATAGTCTAGCTTATATAAGTATAATATAAGTGGGTCCCTATAATACAAGCGGGTCCCTTATAATAAAAAGGAAACCTTATAAGGCTTTTATAGCCTTTTAATTACTTAAGTTAAAGTAAATAAGAAATAACTTAACTATTTACTTAACTAAAATAACTAAATTTTTAAGAAACTTAATATAAAGTAAATAAAAGTTAATATAATAAACTTAAAATTAAAGAAATAACTTAAAAAGACTCTCCTTAAAAAAGAGATTATAATAATTACTAAGGAGGATATAAAGATCTATATACTATAAAGTTTAAAAGATATTAAGTACTAATATTACTTTAAGGAAAGTTACTTCCTAGATATATATAGAATCTTATAAGGAGATATTATAATATAGTTCTACTATTATAACTCTAATATATATACCTTCTAGTTAAGGCCTTAGATATTTATAATCCCCCCTAGACTTCTTATAAAATTCTAAGGGTAAGTTCTAATTAGAAGGCTAGTAGTCTTATAAGTAAAGAAAGTACTTAAGTTAAAGTTTACTATTAAATTACTAAATACACTGTTAGTGCCACTAAATCTGGTGGCCTTTGCCGCCGCTTTTAGTGGCTTTAGCAGTGATGTAGCCTAGCCTTAGGACCCACCTAGTGAAGTACTATATACATCTGGCGATACGCTGTGCCAGCTAGCGTACCCCTACAATTTCTTGATTTCCCAGTCTTGTTCGCTGTAACCTATAACTCGGCGCGTAGGGCCACTAGAATAGCCAGCAATAGATATATAAGGCGGTGTCCTACTGCTGTCCTTGGTTTTTTTTTTGGGCTTGGTGTATAATCCTAAAACACCATGGCCCGCGCGCGGTATGCCCATGCTCCAGAAAATCATCATCTTGACTTCCTCAAGAGTCTGAGGGACGAACAGCTTGAAAAGGCCGCAAAACCATCAGCGCTCTCGGTCAGTGAACATGCTGCACACCGGGATCACCTCAGCGCTGTCCGGTTTGTACGGCCAAAATGGTCTGACAATACAGAGTTGAACGTTTGTGGTATCTTTGGGAAATGGAAGCAGTATGTATAAACATCTATACGTATTACACTTGGGTCAATAGCTAATCGCCGTATAGCTACTGCGAAAAAACGAAAGTTGGAGAATGGAAAACGACGATTACAAATCTGACCCGCCCTATCGCTCAGGACTTTTGCGTGTTCCTCTGCACAAGGTATAAAATCACAGCAGAAGGCTCAATGCGTGAGTATATTCGCCAATTGTCGCAGCTCTATACCAATGTTACAGGGCAGTACATGGATAAAAATGTTAAGAAGGAAGTCTACAAGGTAGTAAACCGCTGGGGATAGATCACTACTGCCTATTAACCGCCCATCTAGTATTACAACGACATTTTAAAACATCGGTTCCAACACAGACCGCCGAATATAGATGGAAAGCCAGTCATCAACAATGAGAGTCTCCGGGTTCTTTTGGAATTCAACATAGCCTACGATACGGCAGCATCTGACCTTCTGCGACAGGTTATTCAGCAACACGCTTGCTATCAACTTCTGTGCTATACCGGAGCTCGCCCTGCAGAGCTAGTCGACGGCTCAAAAGACGACCCAAAAGACGGCTCCAGAGACATTCTTTTTGGCCAGAGGGTGTTACTAGAAAATGGGGGGAGCGACTCAGATCAGACGTTGGGTGGGAAATCGAAGGAGATCGAAAGGCTACTCCAACTAGAGCCAATTGAGCGAGGCCGTCCTAAAGCTCTTTGCTATGAAGATATTCTCATGATGCTTGTACAGCATCCAAGGACTGGAAAAACGTTTTTGGCCATGGCCATCAAGTTCATTCACCACAAAGGAGCCGATAACAAGCCAAAGCCGTTGGTCTTAGCCTATTTACCTAACCACTTACTCGAATATATTACTAATTACGGAATATTAGAACAATCTTTTGGTTTACACCGACTAAGAGGCTCATATATGACGCGGTTATGACTATTACCGCTATAGCCCTAGATGACGATGCTTTCGCTGCAACTTCCCTAACTGACGGGTTTGGTATCCTCTCAAAGACAGTATCAGCTCCATTAGCATGTATCCCACTCCGTTGGAAGAAGGAGAAGCTTAAAATACCGGTTTTCCGTCAAGTCAAGAGTGGAATGCTTTCCGAACACAAACCAATGCGAAACAGTAAGCTGAGCCATGCTATGGCTCGACAGAGTCTTGAAGCCGGCTTCGAGAAGGCTTGGACGCCAAAGTTTGCCAGAAGGGGCGCTGCAAACGCAGCGAATGGTAAGCTAATAGCCTTCCCCTGCGATTCCAATGCTATTACGTTGATGCTAACCCTGCTAGGCGATGCACCTGATGCGGTCCGTGACCAGATGATGCGGCACAACCCTGAGTTCAACACATTCTCCTCTGCTTATCTGAATGAGATTGCCAATTTTGATCTCCAGAATGCTTTCTTGGAAGAAGAGAAACAAGATGAGCTCTTTCGCATGTTTGCTCATGTGAATTTGACTCGGGACCCCCGCGCTGGGAGAGATATAGTGCCTAATGAGGTATGGGAAAACCAACCACCTGACCCTGAAATTGTGCAATTGGAGGAAGAGCGTGCCAAACTCAAGCAAGGGAGCTACCGAATTGATGGCAGTGAATATGAAGGGTCAGTCCGAGCTCTCACAGCCCAAATCAGGAGTAAGCAGGCAAAACGCTATAGGACGATCGTGAAGAAATATCGCGCCTATTTTTTCTATAACCGCCCTACATGGGACCTGGAGGCACAAGCCCGCGGCGAGGTGGAAGAGACGTACAGCCCTCCCTCTATTGACTTTGCTATACCGGAACGGGCGAGACTAGCCAGCCTATTTTGCCTGCAAGCTGATGACTGGACAGAGGACGAGCGTTTTCAACGCAGGGTCGAGGCTATTAACTTGATGGTCGTTCTATGTAGGAAGAAAGACACGAGGACTAACCACAAGCGACAAGACCTGGTCAAAGGTTATGTGGAGGAAGCGTCGGTGGAAAGCGACTCAGCATTGGAGCAGTCTCTCGCCTCCGATGATTCCTTTCCCCTTATTATGGAACCCACACAATGTCCGGACTGCTTTGGGGATTTACAAAAACCGGTTGCGACAAGAAAAGCCAAGTATTGCCGTCCGTCTGTGCGTAACGATCACTATGATGACCTACACTTAGCTCGGCGAGAGGCTGCCCAACAGCGTGGCGAGCCCATTTTGTGTGATCATCCGAAGTGTAACAGGGAACAATTTGTCAATCTTGACGATTTGCGAAGCCATACGCAGGTGGTGCATGGAGTGGAGCTCAGGTCGTCCGATCAGGTTGCCAGGAGGAGGCAAAAGAAAGCCGAGCGCCGTCAAAAACAACGCGAGGGAAAACGGCAGCGGAACGTCGGTAAAAAATTACATTAACATGCAACTCTGCTTGTACCACGTCGGTTATATATATTCGCTATTCGTGTTTCAACCTTACCTCGCCCCTTAAATGGTGACGCCTCGTCTCGTATGCTAATGTTACTATCATGTTTAGATCCCACTCTTGCCACTATCCTTTAGTGCTACAAAAACGTAAACCACGGCATTAACAAACGCTAGGTCTTGCATATGTATAGCAAAGTGATAGTCAATTTGGTTAGAAGAAGACTGTGAAAACTATATAAGAGAGGCTAAGGAACCATAGGTAATGAGCTCCGTGAAAAAGCTCTCTATTGATTCTCCGCCCCACAAAAACCGTGGCCAATACATAGAATGCGTATAGACACTGTCATTTCTGCTTCCACAATCAGGACACCTGAATTCCTCATTTTCCATAGCCCAAGCACTGAGACAGTCATTATGGAAAGCATGGTGACATTGGCCTGTTACAACACCTTCCATATTCTTGTTTCGCAATTCTATGCCCTCTCGACAAATACTACAAGTATCTTCTGCAGGCATAGAGGATAAAAAGGATCGGTGCCATTGATTAGACTCCCACGGAAGTCCATTGCTGCTAAGATCTCCGCAGCTAACCAGGACACCTGGATGGCGCAAGAACTGCTTAGTTCTGCAGGAAAAAAAGAGTTACTCACCCAACGTTAACGCAGGTACCTCCGAGGCGCTTGTTCTCAATGACCATGGCCTTGGCGCCAAACTTAGAGCTGGCCATGCGGGCAGAGCCGAGACCACCGCTACCGCCACCAAGGACGAGGTAGTCGGTCTCCTTTACTGTGGGAGCCATGACAGCGGATGTTGTGGATAGTTGTCTTAAGAGAGGCGATTCGCAGCGGGGCAAAGGCTAGTTGGGGTCGAGATATGCGGGCGAGCGATTGCATGGAAGTATAGCTTCGACAGAGGGACTATGAAGCGGCGGGATGTGTTTATAACACAGAGGTGGGATGGGAAAGAGAGAGGAGGGGTAGCAGTGATGGGGGAGGGATGACGGCTTATATGCCGATGGACTGAAGCTGATAGTTTGGAATCTTTGCGTATTAGCGTCTAGAGAGCTGGTACGATGGTTGGTGGGTTGGAGGGAGGGAGTTCGGGGAGCCGCCGGAAAGAGATGCTGAATAATCGATTTTTTTGGCAGCTCCATGGGCATTGTCTGAAAAGACCGTTGGGCCGGACATTTCGTCCGAAATTGATCGCGAGTTTGTCATACATGAATTGATTCCTGTATTTTTGTTTCTTTTTTTGTCCTTCATGCAAGATGACTCCGCTTCGGGCACGAACCGATACGATCCATTAAAAAATTCCCCATAAAGTTCCAGATCACCCGCAACTAAAATTCATCCTCTACTCTTAGACTAACGTCTTAATGACTACATTTAAAAAACTTGCATGTCTTTTGAGGATGCCAGGTAGCAAAGTAGTACAAAAACATATGCACACGTGATTTTGAAGAAGTGGAGCGTAGAAACTGATGGAAACCGATGGAAATGAACACAGTACACCCTAGGTCCTTGGAGCGAAGGTGCCAGAGCCAGCCTTGGGGTTTGCTGCGTCTCCTGCATCCGTATTGATGATTATGGACGAATATGATGATGACTACTCAAGTGACGCAGGCCACAAATCTGGAACTGATGAGTCCCGCAACGCATCACCGGCTCCGAGAAGCGGCCTGAGATCTGCAGGCAAGGCCCCCCCCCCGTATCCCTAGCGGCATCCTGCGAGACATCGGACGAAGACGAGCCTACGATTCCCTACAATGTGGAGTGGAAATTGTCCATCAACCGTCGACGGCGGGCAGGCGAATCAGAGACTGGTATCACGATGTCGCCACGCCTTTTCTGGAAACATCTTCTGCAACCAAAATTGGATGAGGCCACAGCGAAGAAACCTTGTACTGTGGATGACACAGAAATTGTGATGTCTACCACACATCGTAGCACTGCGCCATTCCGCAAGCGTTACTCAAGCTTGGACAATAACTGGCCGGTTATTGAGAGGCGTCTTTGTGACTGGAATGAGCTACCAAATATAGGCAAGAAGCAGAATTTGGTCACGATTACCATAACATTTGAAAGCACGTACATCGAGGGCAGCAAGCCGGCCAAGGGGAGCGCAACGGCCAATCAACTGGATGATTTGCAAGCCAGAATCGGAGATGGGGCCGTTCTCAGCCGTGGCGTTTGCATAAGGAAAGCGTTTACCCTTATAAGGTGCCCTAACCCCTCATGTAAATCTGGCAGTGACCACTGCTGGCTGTTCAAAGGCCAACACTTTCCACTCTATCCTCACCACGTGAAAATGCTTGCCGATCACTTATAGTTAGGAAAACCTCTCAACGGACACGACGATGTCCCTGAAAGCTTTCGCAGACTGGTACTTGACGACCAACGCGACCGTGAGCGGTGGGAGGAAAAGGAACGAAGTACGCGTAAGCGACGACGCGAAGGTTCGAGCAACTTAACTATTGTCCCCCCTCCGACTGAGCCGGAGAGCCGTCATTATGTACCTGCCATGGCATTTCCAACCACTCCTCTCATGGGATTTGACCAGCGCAGCGAGGATCTAGTGAGGGCTTATGGCGCGTGGCTAAATCACGAGGCCTCTGAGGACCAGAAGGGGCATAATCAATTCATACAAGAGTTAATACTAAAGCATGGTTTTGACCTCGATTTCATTGGCAGCAATAAGGAATGGACTCTATATTTTCTTGTCGACGAAGAAGAGGTACCTCGGGGGTTTGCATGGCGTTACGTATGCGGTGTTACATGGTTTATAAAGCTACGACAGAAGGCAAGGGATAATTAGAAGCCAGATATCCAGATTTGCACAGTTCGTGTTTTTTTATCTTGAATTTGAGTTCTTTCCGTCTATTGCGCGTTCTATTGATAAATATCTGAATAATTCTTCCGTGTCAACCTTACGCCGCATTTTTAGTCAACATAAATCTGCGCCTTTCTGAAGTGCCCTCGCGCCCATCTCTTGCCCGTCCTCCCCTTTCCCAACGTGTTGATCTTCATACACAAATAGGACTTAAAGTCGGCTTTTATTAGGTCTTCATCCTTCAAGGCCCGTGACAGTATGTGCTGTTTGATGGAACCAAACAAATACTCTATCGGGCTCAAGTCTGGAGAGTACGGCGACTGCATTATCAGTAGAACACCAGCCTTAGCAAATTTCTAGGTCCGTATAATCCTCGTATATCTCATAGTAGATGACGCCATCAAGAGTATATGCCGGTAGGAAGGAAACTCTTTTCCCGCGGTGAAAAGGCTTTCTTTGGATCGGAGTTACGCCTATGGGTGCACAACCTTTCTTCGGAATCGCTACGCTACGATCGACTCCGCTCTCGTCTAGTAACACCATCTGCTCTGGTTTGAAAAATGATCGTCTATAAATGTAATCGTCTTGAAGTGTGGGGTTCAGCTCCTTGGTATAGGTCGCCATTACTTTGTTCGATAATCTCGTCCGCTTAGCCCACCGACCAATGGTTACTCTTGACACACAAACATCGTACTCCTTGTACAAAAAGTCTGCCTGTGCCTGCTGGCTCATGCCTGGACACTCTTGCAGCTTTGCCTGCAATACAAGGCCCATGTTCTCGGTTATTTCTCTCGGTCGGCCGACGGGTTTGGACGGCGCGTCGATGGTGCCGTATCGGAGAATGTTAGAGGTTGCATTGTACACTGACTGAGTGCTGCAGCCAATGACTTTTCGAGCGATTTCTTCATTACTGATCGTTTCATGACCCTTGAGTTTACTCAGAATTGTGCTTTTGAGCTCCTTCCGACGGAGTTTTGGCAGCCGAGGCGCCATCTCGAGCTGAATATGTAGAAGCTACAATGGCCACGTAGACCCCGCCATTACTGGTACCTGCATAACGGCCATATTCGGAACACGGTAGAACGTAGATCCGAAAGTACCTCGTTCTTCTGTCAAAGGTACCCAGTGCGAATAACTTTTTAATTACACTATGCGGGTCTAGCTCAAACTTCAAATAGTGTAAGTCACACATCAAGCTGATTTTGCGCTAAACAATAACTAGCGTCCGCTATTACTATCTTTTAAAAATTAGGCTTGGCGCTAAAAAGCCGAAAATGGGTGTTGAAAGTGGGCGATTTTTTAGTGCCTAAAAAAGGCGGCACAGTGCGGTCATTTTGTGTGTACCTGCTGTTTTTGGCTAGAGTACTTACCCACTTATAGTACGTAACGGCAGGTTGCCACTTAATGCTCTACTAAATCTTTCCATCGTTGCGCACGGTAATGAATCCCTGAAAGGCACGAAAATACGTCTTTCTCTGGACATATGTAGCCTATATCAGCTGTCTCAGAGCACCTTCCCAATCAGTTAGTAGGCGCCTTGGCCAGTCAGGCACTGTTATGCATCTTAGTGCACCCATATTTGTTGGGAATTACCCCTAGATTCGGTGGGAATCTCGCAGGCGTTCCTAGGTCCCCCACACCATTAAAACCCAAATATCTTTCAGTTCAATTTCAACGGGTTTATTCTAATTTTCTAGTTCTTAGACATAATCATCGCATATTCAAGGCAAATTAGGTAGGAGACGATGAATTAGCCATAGAAACCCATGGAAAATTGATGGAAGCTAGCGTAGAGGCCTCGGTGTCCACATTGTCGCTGGCTACGTCAGTCGCTGGCTGTGTCGGTCGCTGGTTGGATCGGTCGCTGGTTGGATCGGTCGTAGTGCGCCCACTCAATGATACGCTTCCTGCCTACTTGCTGCTGCCGCTACTTGCTGTGCGAGACCAGTTGGACCTTGAAGATTTTAATTTTGAATCGAACCCTAGGAAGGGACAGAAGTCCCAGCATTAGCACCCCAACAGGACCATAAACATGGCATGCCGAATGACTAATCACTACTTTAAGCGATTATGTGCGGGGTAAACGAGAGCATCCTCTGAATTCGACTCGATCAGCGTTCGTTGCGATACTTTCAGGCAGACAATCTTGGAAATTACGACTTCCGGTTAGGCGACTAAGGAAGTTGGAGATATGGAACCGTCCCTGCCTGATGGGTTTGACCTACCGTCCCGCGCGCACTACGGTAGTGGCGCCCAAAATGTCAATGCGGGGGCTGGAAGTCAGCACAACAACAATAGCACTGGAAACCAGAATAATGGCCCGGGAAGCCAGTTTAACGGCACAACTCACATTGGTACGCTTCCGAAGTCATAGCTTGAAGAATGTACATTAATCTTTTTATTTTTTTTTTCATAGTTTTTAAGACCATGGCAAATGAAGATGTATCTATTGCCAAGAAGCCGCATTTTATGGTTCCATTCCCGCGGGACTCGGATTTCGTTGCACGACCTGTGATCCAGAGCTGGATTGACGAGCAACTCAAAGGCGCTACCAATCGACTGGCACTCATTGGCATGGGAGGTTTTGGGTACGTGGTTCTGGGTCCTGTCTATGTTATAAGTATTGCTGACCTTGGAAAAGGAAATCGCAGATTGCCATTGAAGTTGCGTATGACATTCACGGCTCCCAACCTGAGACAAGTGTTTTCTGGGTTCATGGCCGCACGAAAGCGACATTCGAGGAATCCTACCGATCGCTTGCCGATAAGCTGGGACTACCTCGCCGTCACGACCCCGTGACCAACATTTTGGCCCTTGTTCGGGACTGGCTGCTGAGAGACGATGTAGCTCCGTGGCTGATCATTCTCGACAATGCCGACGACTTGAACGTCTTTTTCGACCACATGGACGAATTTCCAATGGCGTCTTATATACCGAAGACAAGCAACGGACAGATCTTAGTGACATCCCGGAACCTAAATGTGGCTGAGAAGCTGACAGGCAATCAAAGAGCAATTATGCAGGTTCCTGCGATGGGCGACACTGAAGCTTCACTGCTTTTGCAGAAGAAACTTGTGGCAAGATTTGAAAAGCATGCAGCGACCGGCCTTCTCCGCTGCTTAGATTATATCCCGCTTGCCGTTAACCAGGCCGCCGCATACATAAACCGCCGCCGTATCTCGATCGATACATATATATCACGATTCCAAGATAGTGATAGGCAAAGGGTCAAGTTATTAAGACATGACGGGGGGGACATTCGCAGGCATGAGGGCGTGTCAAACTCTGTTGCTATCTCGTGGCAAGTGACATTTGATCACGTCCGTCGAGAAAGCCCTGATGCCGCAAATTTGCTTTCGCTGTTAAGCTGTTTCCAGCCGCAAAACATTCCAAAGTCTATGCTGTATGGATATAGAGACGATTTGCCGAATAGTGACTCTGAAGAGGACGACAGTGAGATCCTGGAGGATGACATGGATGTTTTATTTGCCTACTCACTTGTCAATACGCTTGCAGAGCCACATCTTTACGAGATGCATTCCCTTGTCCAGGCCTGCACCCGGGCGTGGCTATTTGAGCTAGGCCATATGACGCGCTGGGAGCTTCTTTTTTTGAAGTTGGCATCAGAAGAGTTCCCAAGCGGTCGTTTCGAGACATGGCATGAGTGTCAGCTACTGCTGCCGCACGTTAAGAGATTGGTAGACAAAGAACCAGGTGATAAAGTAAGCACTCTTGCATGGAGCTTACTGCTAACGAATGTTTCCTGGTATATGGTAGAGAAAGGTGATTACAATCAGGGATTGTTTCTTGCTCAGAAATCGACCGAGGTTCGGAGGACACTACTCGGGATAGACCATCCCTCTACGCTGACAAGCATGACCAATCTGGCATCGACATATAGGAACCAGGGCCGGTGGGAGGAGGCGGAGAGGCTTGATATGTAGGTGATAGAGGCTCGAAGGACACTACTCGGGATAGACCACCACTCCACGCTAACGAGCATAGCCAATCTAGCATCAACATATAGTAACTAAGGCCGGTAGGAGGAGGTAGAGAGGCTTAGAGTGTAGGTAATAGAGACTTCTAAGACGAAGCTTAGGTAAGACTATCCCTATATACTAATAAGTATAGCTAACTTAGTATTAATATATAGGAACTAGGGCTAGTGGGAGGAGGTAGAGAGGCTTAATATGTAGGTAATAGAGGCTTAAAGAACACTACTTAGAATAGACTACTACTCTACGCTAACGAGTATAGCTAATCTAGCATCGATATATAGTAACTAAGGCCGGTAGGAGGAGGCGGAGAGGCTTAGAGTGTAGGTAATAGAGACTTACAAGACGAAGCTTAGGGAAGACTATCCTAATACACTAACTACTATAGGCAACTTAGCATTAACATATTAGAACTAGGGCTAGTAGGAAGAGGTAGAGAGGCTTTATATGTAGGTAATAGAGACTTACAAGACGAAGCTTAGTAAAGACTATCCTAATACACTAACTAGTATAGGTAACTTAGTATTAACATATAGGAACTAAGGCCGGTAGGAGGAGGTAGAGAGGCTTAAGTTGTAGGTAATAGAGACTTTTAAGGCGAAATTTAGGGAAGACTATCCCTATACGCTAACTAGTATGGATAACTTAGTATCGACATATAGGAACTAGGGCCGGTCAAAGGAGGTGGAGAGGCTTAGAGTGTAGGTAATAGAGACTTCTAAGACGAAGCTTAGGTAAGACCATCCCTATACGCTAACGAGCATAGCTAACTTAGTATTAACATATAGGAACTAGGGCTAGTGGGAGGAGGCGGAGAGACTTAGAGTATAGGTAATAGAGACTTATAAGACAAAGCTTAGGGAAGACTATTACTCTACGCTTTTAAGTATAGCTAATCTAGTATTAATATATAGGAACTAGGGCTAGTAGGAGGAGGTAGAGAGGCTTAAAGTGTAGGTAATAAAGACTTATAAGATAAAGCTTAGGTAAGACTATCCTAATATACTTTTAAGTATAGCTAATCTAGTATTAATATATAAGAACTAGGGCTAGTAGGAGGAGGTAGAGAGGCTTAATATGTAGGTAATAGAGGCTTAAAGGATACTACTTAGGATAGACTACCACTCTACGCTAACGAGTATGGCTAATCTGGCATTGATATATTAGAACTAGGGCCGGTGGGAGGAGGCGGAGAGGCTTGAGTTGCAGGTGATGGAGACTCGCAAGGCGAAGCTTGGGGAAGACCATCCCGATACGCTGACGAGCATGGCTAACCTGGCACATACATTTAGCTGCCTTGGGCGCACTCCTCAAGCAATTGAATTAATGGGTCACTGCGCTTCTCTTCAACGGCGTGTTCTTGGCTCACAGCATCCACATACTCAATCCTCAATAAAGGCTATTGAGTCGTGGCAACATGATAATGACTAGCATGGTCGCGGAAAAGTAGCTTCCTAATAAGTATCTCGTGTATGTATCCTTGACGAGGCCTAGCGGGTGGCTAGCTACATGCAAACATCATTAAGCTTGTCTGAGAAACTGCTTGCTATCCTCCTTTATATGAATCTGTTGCCTGAATCAACCGTCTGAGACACTCTCCGCCCAATTAGTAAAGAGGCGTCTAGCCTAGTCACCAGAATCATTCATATCAGCCTTAGTGTGCCCATATTGGGTGGCTCTCCCGGTATGAAACCGTGTTAGTCTCACAAAAGCTGCTATATCTGTTTGCCACGAATGCGCTAGTGTCCCGCATCCGATTGTGGAATCATTGTGTTGCGTTGAGGAGACTTGTTGGACCTAGTCTTAAGCTCTGCAAGACCTGGAGGCTTCTCCTCTGGAGGAAGCTGCCGCCTGGATCAACCGTCTTTGAACACCTTCCCCATTTGTTAGTTGGCGCCTTGGCTAGCCAGGCACGGCTATACGTCTCAGCCTTAGCGCACCCATTTTTGGTGGGAATTACCCCCGGATTTGGTGGTAACCTCGCAGGCGTTCCTAGATCTCTGGCTGTTCTTGACGTAACTGATGGAGAAGGGCAGAAAGAGAGCGACAGTGGAATTGGGCAACATACAGCGGTTATTTCTTAGTATGCGTGTTAGAGTGGCAAGGTGGAGGTGCTTCCAAGGTACCCAGAAGGTCAGCAGCCAACAATAACGGATGGGCCTACCCACCTTAGTACTAAAACTGACTAGCTGCACCCGCGACACCCATTTCGGTTTGGGTTGGTACCTCAGCCGTTTGGTTCCTGCATAAGCAAGATTGCAGTGGCAACCCTCCGCCTAGGCGCCGCTGGAATAGGATCCATTTAGCCCGATAAAGTTTCGATTATCCCGTTCATGTCAGAATTCAATGCCAAAATCCTTAGTTTTATTACATATTAATGTAGCTCTTCTATTGAACATCTCGGCGACGCTGGCCGACTTAAGCTACCAAAAAAATAATTTCTCTTGGTCGTCCGGCGGGCTTCGACGGGGCGTCCATGGTTCCATAGCGACGTAGGTTGGAGCGCCGCCTTCGCACAGATCGTGGATCGCAGTCAATTACCTTTTTAGCTAGTTCGTGGTCCTTTATTGTTTCTATACCATCAAATTTGTTCAGCAAGACGCCATACAGCTCATTCAGGCGCAGTTTCGATAATCTTGGCGCCATTTTTAGAGGAGCAAGCAGCGATCATATTACCACGTAAGTGTCCGCTACAGTAACATCCATGGCTGGAGTGGCGGGGGCCACTAGATTCGGATGTAGGTAGAATATAAATCTGAAAGTAGCTTTTTTCCGTCGCTAAGGTACACGGTGCTAAGGAGGTCAATATTTATACTGTGTGGGTCCTTTTTTTATTCAAACAGTGTAAGTCAACACAGGACGCTAAATATGCTCTAAACAATACGCAAGCGAGACTGCGTTGTAGACTATATAATTCCTATTGTTTACATGGTATACATAACGCTTTGCCTGTTCTAAGAATACAACGTAATGGGTAAGCATATCTTCTACAGCCATAAGAATAGACATTGAGTAACATTACAAAGGTCTTCTTACGCTTACAAGACGACTATGCATTGATCGCAGCCCGTATCTAGCGGAGCGCTCTCTTAATTGGCCTGAAATTTCAGACCTTCGTTCGCAGCTTCTATGTTTGCTAGAGAGCAAGCCTACGCCGGATCTCTGTCTGCTTTTAACAAAAAATTCTAATAGCGCCTATGACTGGATGCCATTTCGCCTAAGTCAGCGCAGGAAGTACTTCTTTACTCTGAACCTCCAACGTAAAAGAAGTATAGAAGCAGTCGTTCTAAATATCTACCCCATCTAGCCCAGCTTTGCCATGAAGCACCAGATGACAAATTCTTGGTTCTGGATCCCGAGGAGCTCGTTGCATATATGCACAAAGGACATCACGAAGATCTGGCCTTTATTCTCAAAACCGTACCAGCTGTGCCTTTAGCCCCTGGCAAGTGGCAGGACCGTTGTGCTGTGCTAAAGTGGCGGGCAAGCTTGGCTGTCTGGCGGATTCGAAGTCCTCCTCCGATGTATAGCACGGAGCCACCACCGGCGTATGAATCAAGCCAAGCTCCCCAAGCGTTGGCTTTTTCTAAATAGGTACCTAGAATAAAGCTGTTTTCGAGTTCGGCCTTTTGTATATTACATGCATTTCTGTAGGTAGCTATGAGAAGTGCGTTCTACGGCAGTTGCTATAGCGCCTTCTAGGGCAGTTACTATAGTGCCTTATAGAGTATGTAAGCCTTCTTACGCTTTGTATATTAATATTATAGCGCTAGTATGCTCTGATCCCTTATAAGGCTCCAGGAGGTTACATAGCCCAGAGTAGTTACTGGATTAAGGTACGCACTGCTTGGTTAGCTGCTACAAACTTACCAGGTACCAGAGTGGGTACGTTCAAACTGTAGAAGAGCTGTCAAGCTTGGGGCGACAGTTCCCTCGTCACCGTCACCGTCGTCAATTTCAATCTACCGGACCACAGGCGCTAACTCTTGCATTTTTCGCCCGATTTCCGAAAACAGCCAATAGTTACCAACTTATCTTGAATTACCTATTCTCGCTATTTATTGATGCCAGGAACGCTGACTTTATCAATTTCGCTGTTCTGGCTCGAAGCGCCCTCTCCCTCGACTGTGCGCCGAGAGCTCTTCGATTGTCGCTAGCTGCGCATTGGCTAACTTTAGCCACACGCGCCTCCGTGCTATTAGCTCCTTCACAAACCCTTAGTATACGTTCAATTCTATAATCCAATTCATGTTTCATAGAATTGAGGTCTCGCAACCAGCTTATTGTCTCTGCTGTTAGCGGTACTCGACACAACTGTAAAAGAGTAGAGACGCAACCGCTGTGCCCTTGTTTCACCGCCCAGAAGAGAGCATTCCCTTGCTCGGTGGTATCTGCATATACCTAGGCCGGCCAATTTCTTGGCGCCATAATACGTATTGAGACAGAATCTGTATTGATTTCTTCGCATTGCAGTAATCGCTTTAGGACGTTTTCACGACCACAATACGCTGCCGTAGTAAAGGCAGTCCAATTAAGGCCTCCAGACGAACCACCAGGGGTTGATTCTCTTGTACGATCCAAGTCAGTGATGTGTCCGCTTAGTTGATTCACGCTCACTCCATTGTTGATGAGTAAATCAACAATATCTTCATAGCCACACCTCGCGGCAGTAATAAGTGGCGTTTGGCCATTTTTGAAGATAAACGTAGGGTCAGCAGTTATAAGTGGCGTTTGGTAGTTTTGGTAGAAGAACGTGGGCAGCCCGTATTAGCAGCTTCTCACCGTGCTACTGGTAAAGGTAGTTCTCAAGAGTGCCCTTAATTTTTCTGCATGTGTGTACAAGGCTGTACAAGTCTTGCCATGGCAAAAGTTTCCCAACTCTAAGCACTAGCTCAGGAGGAAGATATGGTGAGATATGTTTACCATGCTTTGGAGCATCACCGCTACCCTGGGACTCCAGAGCCATAGTCGCTGGGTCGCTCTCGGTCTAGAATCGGGTCTCAGCAGGTTGTATGTAGGCTCTCCGGAAGTACATACCTTAGGTCTTTGCGCCATCGCTGGAGAAAGGAACTCGACGCGCCACCTCTTTCGCGGGCGAGATTATCGCACAGTGATAGCTCGAATTGCGCAAAGCTCGGCGGAGGAGCAGGGACGTTTTTATGGCCGTGAGGTGCCGTGAGGTCCTGTTGCCAGTTCCTCAACCTGCAACAATTTCTGAACGCCGACGATGTCTGAAAGAAGAAATGTGTCGCGTTTGACTTGTGCTTTTGAAAGAGGGACGGAAGGCAACAGTTCAGCGGCGGTAATATTCGGGTTGCGCATTTGAAAGACTGCGTTGAGGGGCAGTGTTGCAAGTTACGAGTGCAAGAAGAGAAGAGGCTGCAGAGTCCGTCTATATATACTGCTACGTTCTCACGTGACAGTGCGGCCGAGTTGCTGATGCAGGCCTCAACATGAGGCCGTCGCTGTATCTCAGAAGATCACAGTCCTCCAGCGGGTCCGTTCCCACTCGCTCGTTCTGACCGACGTTGCGGAAGACTGATCGGTAGCTGGGTGGCAACTCCTCTTATGGGAGCGCTGTAGGTGACTTGTCTAGACTGGCCTGAAAAGCGGGGAAGTTCAGATCAGAAATACTTCCCCAATGTTTCCGCTCGTGCGGCGAGGAGCTTCATCCTGCTAGGCCAAGCAGAGCCCCTAAGCACGAATGTGCTACAACGAGTAAGCCCAAGCTGTGCGATAGCGCAGAGAAACTCCGGCGCCTTCCTTTCTAAATAGCGGCATCACTGAAGCCCGAAGAATCATGCTCGCGCCATTGCAGCAGGAGTTTTAGCGTCCTTGCCAGTGAGAGCAAGCAAACTATATTTTCTTGATATATCTGCTCGTTCACGCTCGAGGTGGCGAACGGGCTCAGGTGCTCAGTCTATGCGGCTTCCATCTAATCGATTATCTGTTTCTGGCCTTGCCGGAAGAGTATTCTTCCGCTATCGGCACTGCCACAGCAGCGCTCCTTAGTCATCAACATAAATGCTTTCTTGAGAGGTGGGGTCATGTCTGGTGTGAAAACTAAGCCGCAAATACGGGGTAACAACAGCGCTCGACAAGCTTTCTTCTTCAGAGCACTCACCCCTTCTATTCTTCAACCAGTCGAACCGAGCGCCCTGCCGAGTAATTTTCAGCTTTTGGCATGCGGAAATCCGATATGAGGTTTGGAAATGTACACTTCACGTGAACGAATTCCTGAATGCAACGTGATGAGTGGCTAGCGGACCCATTCATTTCAAGCAGCCACCGTCCTATCTATTTGGTTGGCCAGCGTGAACTGAAGCATTCGGGCTTGTGGAGTAAGCGCTTCGTCAAACAGCGCTTTCACCCCTCGATTTACAGGAGATGAGCTCTTTTACCTCTCATCAGTATGCCTCGCACTCGATCACAGACGGTGGCTTTAGAGGGCCAAAGGCCCACCCCATCAAACCACAGAGGTAAGAGTTAAATGACGTTTTGACGTACTGTAATTAACAGCACACAGCCATCCATCGCCAAGGCATCCAGAAAACGACCCCCGTTCGGATCTTTAACAGTCGATTGCAACAACGACTTGCTCGGGAAAAACTCTACACGTCAAGCTCTTCCCGCATCGAAAACGAAGCACGCTCTTCCCGCATCGAAAACGAAGCACGCTCTTCCCGCATCGAAAACGAAACACATCAATTGATGAGAGGCGAAAAGCGGCCGGCCACCGACGACAGCGCAGAATCGAACCGCGTGCAGAAGCGCTCTCGACGGGCTCCCACCATCTCCTGCGTCAAAAAACTACCACCTGCAGTCGAAGAAACGAGAAACCCGCTTCATCCCATTGGATATTGGGCTCAGGAAAACGAGTGGCCGCGAGAATATTTTGCTATGAATCACTTTTTATCCCGAAAGAAATCGGTGCCTTCAAGAAAGCGCTCAAATTCTGCGACATCATCAACCTCAAGCGACCAACGACCGAGGGAAGAGAAGAGTGCTCCATATCGGGACCCTCGTTATGAGATGCTTCTGAATACGAAGGGCAGTTTCATGAGCAAATCCAGCCTTGATGTTGGTCATGAAAGCAAAACACTTGCTCAAAAACTTCTCGAGACAGAGCAGGAACCACCAACGAACACTGCGTTTCGTGACGAGGCTTTCGAATACACCTGCCAGATGATCCACAACAGAAACGAAGCGCGCGTCGTTCAGGATATTTCAAGGCTTATTGTTCCTTCCGCAGAGGCCCTTGCCTTTGAATCCAAACATCTCCGGGTCCTCGCAGAGAGTGTCAATGATGGCTGGGGCAACTCAATACCATTGACCGGCACGCGCCCTCAGCCCGACTATGCCGTTGGTTTTGCAAGAGAAGCATTTACCGACAGCCAGTTGGAAAAGATCTCTCCACTTGTTGGGGACATCGTTAGCGGCGACAGGTCTTTCTTCATGGCGACGTACTATATGTACTTTCCATTCTTAACGTGTGAGGTGAAGTGTGGAGCTGCAGCACTAGATGTTGCGGACCGTCAGAATGCACATAGCATGACTCTCGCGGTACGGGCAGTCGCCGAGTTGTTTCGTACTGTGGGGCGAGAAAAAGAGGTGCATCGGCAGATTCTCGCATTCTCTATCTCTCATGACCACAGGTCAGTAAGAATCCATGGCCACTATCCGGTGATGACTGGGAACAGCATCAAATACTACCGTCACCCAATACATGACTTTTCTTTCTCGGCATTAGATGGCAGGGAAAAGTGGACAGCTTTTCGTTTTACGAAAAATGTTTACGATTCTTGGATGCCCTCTCATTTCAAGAATATCTGCTCGGCAATCGATATGCTACCACTTGCAGTAGAGGATTCTACACCTGTTTCTACTGGACTATCCCAAAGCCTGCACAGCTACAATCTTGCAGATTTAAGCGCCGATCCTAATTCAACACCATGCGAAGAGAACCCGCCAAACAGCGGCAAAGACATTAGTATAACGGCAAGCACTTCAATTATAGACTCAGACTTGGGGAAAAGGAGAAAGGGTAGGAAGTAGCGTTGAAAAAGCTCTACATATTGCCTTAGTACTGCCACAATTTGCGTGATAGCTATAGAGGAGTAGAATACGGTAGTGCTTGGTAATGTTTTTTTGTATGGCAATATCACAAGGGAGAAAACCTTGGATTTAAAAGAGACGATTCATTTAAGCAATATGGTTCTTCTTATTCCTATAGAGTGCTAGAAAGAAGACTGGCGAAATCGCCGTGAAGTCCTCTAATAACAAGCCAATCGATACAACTACACTATAGAACGGTCGTCGCTTCTCCGGTCGGCCGATTAATGATATACAGATAGGCTCATATTAAAATCGTGCCAAATGGTGTTGATCTTGACCATGATTATCAAGGCAACCAATGTTTCATGTTTCGAACTTCCCGTTCGTAGCGAATGAGCGAAGCGTTTTGGCTCTTAGCACTTTCGTTCTGTCGCTTTCGTTTTCGATTTGGCGATATCGGCATGAGCGGTGTCTCCTGGTCTAGTATTGTCGCGCTTTCAAAATCGATGATCATTGCCTCGTCAGTCTCCGTGTTCCACAGGATATTGTCTGGAACTGGGTCGGAGTGCAATACGCCTAATCGTTGTACAGCTCGCAAGGAAGACTCAGCGTTCCGAAGCAGTTGCGCGCGGCGCTCCGGATACCGCTTCATAGCCGTTGCGGCAGTGATTCCAGTGTAGCTCAGGAGCATCAGATGCACAATCTGCACGATGCCATCGTAGTAAAGCGGACAGGGAACCTCCAAACTACCCAGCAGCACGGGTACATGTAGGCCTTGTATCTGGCCTAGATGCTCGTATATGGACTCTTCGTGCTTGGAGCCAGCAACGAATCCGGACGGCGCACCTTTACCGATAAATGTATAGCCGTGAGAGAATAAAGTCACTTTGAAGAGAGCCCCATGCCTTCCATGTACGTGCAATGATTCACAACCTATCTGCGTGTCTGCATTGAGATCTTCACAAGATAGTTGCTCTGACAACAGACGAAGCAGCGCCGTTTTGTCTAGTCCATGCGCATTGGTGCCGTGGTCCAATACATTTGGACACGCGGGGTCCAATTCCTCTTGTGAGACTAGGCCCAGCAGGCATCGCTGCGTACAATATGCTCGGTTCTTTGCTTTCGTGTTTGTAGTTTGGGAACCTTTAGCGGCGGCTTGAGAGGAAGAGGCGGAGGCTCGCGCTCCCCGATCGCGGGGGCTGCGGCTCGGTGTGTCAGGCGCAAATTCGCCGTCTGGATCTTCGTCGGAATCGCGTGCCATGCTGTGCTGCACAGAGTTACAGAAAGCCCCGCTGGCCATCATGACTTTCGATCGTGTCCTCACTGGTGACATACGGCAATAAGCGTTTCGGCTGCGTGTTGTCGGCTTAAAATCTGAAGACGGAATATCCTTTTCTTCAATCTCACCGAGAATGTCGTCATAAATCATTTCCCATTTCTCCAGCTTTTCCTCCGCCCACCTCGTCCAGCCGCTATTCCGCGGTGTGGCTTGCAGCGCACGAAGGGTAAACGCCAGGGATTGGCCTAAAGCAGTGAGATGCAACCGGTTATCGGCACCTAGATCACCCGTCCAGCCGGTGGATTCACCGACATCTGCTCCTGGGGCTGAAAGGAAATAATAAACCGTGGATGGATCATTGCGCTTTACTCGTAGGAATATGGACGCTTCTCCTGTCCGCACACAGCCGAATTCCACAGGGAGCCTCACCATGTATGAGAATGCCTGGGTGATGACAGCTGCTATAACCCGCTGGCAAGTGGTTTCCGAGGGTTCTTCTTCTTGGAAGCGGACTATCCGCCCCAGGTCCATGTCAACCAGGCCGGCCTTGATATGCGCCAGTGAAAGTTTGTGGGGCGCCTTGTATTCAATAATAAAAGCCGGCACCTTTGCCGCTTGGCCCTTATTGTAGACACAGAACTGATCTGCTTTGGGCCGAGGGTGTTTTTGCGGTTTTGTTTTCCGATCTGCGTTCGTGCGCGTCGTCGTCAAAGGCACCGCCCCGTCCAGCTTTGCAGCTAAACGGCCCGACCGTCGTGGCTCAGGATGTCCGAGGCTAATGGAGCTTATGTCGGATGCTAGACTCGCATCGTCGGTCAGCGTGTTTGCGTGGTTTTCAAACGCTATGTCCCCCTCGAGATGGAAGATATGGCGCAGCCGAGGGTTCGCATGTAGTTGCTTGACAACTGACTCGACTCGTGTCTCAACCGTATTTCGCTCGAAAAAATTCAGGTCAAGCTCGGAGCTTAAGCTTTTTTCTCGTAGCTCTTTTCCAATCTCTTTCAGCACAAAAAGCGGCGTAAAATGACGTTCGGTGCTGAAATCCGCATCCATTAGCGCTGCCCATATTTCCCGTTGTTCTTCTGGGAAGCCTCGCCATTCCCGTATATAGTTTGGTCGTAATTTTCTTTCGGCATTCGCAGGATCGCCCTTTGTCGAGGATTGCTTATCTTTCTGGACAGCTAGCCCAAGGAAGAGATGTGAGTGGCATGCGTTGAGAAATTCGGGAAGTGTCGTGTTCTGGGTCTGAAGAGCAAATTGCTGCTCGGCCTCTTCGCGTTGCTGCTCGGCCTCGTGGCGTTGTTGTTCTGCTTCGCAGCGCCGCCGCTGTTCCTCTCTTCGTAGTTGCTCCTCCTCTCTGAGACGTGCTCGCAGTTCCTCGATTTCCTGAAGAGACATTTCGCGACTCAGAACAGCACAGGGTTCGATGAACGAAATAATATGGTTGCGAAACTGGCAAATCGTTGTTAAACGCCGCCCTTAGTCGCGTTTGGACGCGACGCGATACGACAAAGCTTTTGCTAATCACACTAGGGCAGCTTCGCGCAATACCGAATGTGCATCTGCTTGAAATATTAATATTGATGAGTCATAGTCTGAGAGCAGACAGCAACCCAAAGTATGTCACAAAGAAGTTGAGCGTGCGTAAGGTATGGCTTTGCACATACCTCACACTGTCAGTGTTTACCGGAAGCCACTGTGGGGCGGGAGAGGTCGGCTCACGCGGTGCCTTGTTCCGCGTCACCCTGGTCAAGTACGGCTACGTCAACATGGACGGGAAGAGACAGGCAAAGACGACGCAATAATAGCGATGAAGAGTTTTTATGCTGCGAATAAAGCCAAATTGGAATGTTGTGGGGTTGCCGGACTCACACGTACCAAAGGCGCAAACGTTAATAACACAGAAACCGAGATCCTGGGGTGACCACAGGACTTTAGAAATAACTGAGGAGAACGGAATGTTCTTGACAAAGAGACGTGTATATCCGGATGATGAAAGTGATTGGTGCCGGTTAATCATGCAGCAAGACGATGTGGACAGCCTTCGATCACGGAGACCGAACCGCTCTGTGCGTGTCACCAACCCACAGCCGCGATCTATCCGTTTCGTGGTGGCGCGGAGCGTCCAACTCTACATTTCATCTATTGATAGCCTTTATGAGTGCACACGTCCTCAGACAGCCCTCCCATTAAGAATCCGGCGTTATGGTCGGCCCAGGTCGGGACTTCTTTTGCATACATCGCAAGACCGTAAAGCAGCTTCGAGTTTCCCAAAACACTGAATTTGCAGCCACTGTGTATTATTTTCAGCCTTCTTATATATGATCTTGTCGAAAACGGAACGGATAGATGGTCATGTCGATCGTGGAACCCGTAGTTGTTGAGTCTCTGCAAGGGAGCTCATACGTCAGCAACTCAACGCCTTTGAAAAGAGAATTGTCTTGCCGCTGAGAACGAGACACACGCAAATCATGTTTTTCGTACCTCGAGTAATCTTCAGCCACTACTGGTATTATCTTTGCCGCAAGTTGGGCATGGATTCCCCTTGACATCGCCCGTATCCCAGCAAGTTTCGCATTTGGGCATTGTGATATAGGAAGGCAACCAACTAGCTTGCTGTCAGTGCCTCCAAGGAGACTATGTAAGGAGACGAAAGGTAATATGGCGAGGAAGATTTTCGAATCATGATTTGGGGGTGACAATTGGCCTTTATGCCTGGTCCAGACCCAAGCCCCACAGATTTAGGCCCATGTGCAACTTCATGCCACCATAAAGGTACTATCACGTGACAACCATAGAGGGACGAATAATTTATAACCCATTCAGACTCCGCCCCTCTGTGGAGATTATACGTCATCTTTTTAAATGGGTTTCTTGCTGCAATGACGGCCAAAACATGTGCATGCTACGCTTCCTTCCCAACTACGGAAGATTTAGAAACGCATCTCAATGAATATCGAGTTGGTATCCAGTGACCACATCTAGACGTTGCTGACCGTCCGTAGAGCCGCGAAATATACTTGAAAAGCGAGTTAGAAAAGTGCTCAACTCACACGAGTGTCCACCCTGCGCACGATACACATGAAGCCAGAGTTGCGTCAGGCGAAAGTGACAAGGAAAACATACAATCCATAACCAGGAACCGATTTTGCCCTTATGAAGGGTGTAACCGCACTAAGCCATTCTCCATACGGAAAGAGCTTAGAATTCACTATCGAACACGTGAGACCACTTCCGTTTGGCGCGGGAAATGCTCTAATATTTTCCTGGTAGATGTTGAGTGCAACGAAGTTTGCGTGTACTGTCATGAGGTCTTCCGATTGTCGAGTGCATATTTGCGGCATGTGCACAGCGACCCAATTGTCGACAGCTCAAAGAGCTCCTACATGGCCCAGAGACGCAACATGGTTACCGATCACGTCGACAAAGAACTAGCAGCTGCCGAAAATAGAAACAAGAGCAAACGAACGGCGTCAGATACGGGTACTGGTTCGAGAGAGACCAAAAAAACCAAAGTGATTGGCGCGGACTCTGTTGAGCCTACGGCCAGCAACGGTTGCCAGCACCCTCGAACAACAGAAGGGCATGGCACAGCGGCAACTTCTCTGTTGACGCAAAACGGCGGTGCAGGCTTGCCAGTCCACGATTCGGCTGCTGGCGCCATCATCTCTGTGGATGGGGACTCAGAAGGGGTTTTGGACAACTTTGATTATATGGCTCCCGTTAATATGGTTATTAACCTTCCGCCAGCAGTTCATCCTGCATGGCCTGGATGGATGTGGGATGCAAACATCATGGGTTCAACAAGCGGGGAGATCGACTTCTTCCCAAACGGAGGCGACGGAGTTTATGCACCGGGCAAGGAAATTATGCAGGCTTCATCACTAAATCAGGATTAAACGCGAAGTTAAGTTGAACTTCTGCACTTTGCATGCTCGCGACCTTTTGCTCGAGAACCTCCAGCTTGGGTAGTTCCATCTTCGGCCAACTCCGAACCAGCTCTTCTGTGCCGAACTCGAACGTTATAGCATAGCCTGTTTTGATTTCGTATTTCGTTCGCGCATCGAGGATAACGCTATCCCTCGTCAGATTTTGGCAAAAAAATGTCTCATGGCAACTTACAGTCCACCGTCATGAAAATTCTTCTCGCAAGGGCTACAGCCGGCCTCAGAAAGGGCTTCCTTCGGCGTTTCCCAAAGTAGCCGCCCGCCTTTTGTGGCAGCTAGTTCCAGAAGGTGTGATCGCGGGAAGTAGTCAACTAAAGAACCTTTTGCCCACAAATGCACTAAAAGCGCGCGGCGCCCAGCCCT
This sequence comes from Cordyceps pruinosa, assembly GCA_003025255.1. NCBI lineage: Eukaryota > Fungi > Ascomycota > Sordariomycetes > Hypocreales > Cordycipitaceae > Cordyceps > Cordyceps pruinosa. The sequence goes on from LUFD01003837.1 coordinate 30,954, forward strand.
CTGGCCACCTCGCATGAAGCTGACGATGTGTCCCGGATATGCTTCATATCGCAACCAGTGTGCTAGGATACACTTTGAAAATACAGATGTGAGGACACCTCTGACTTTCTGAGACGAGTTAGACTACGACCACAAGGATTTCTGCTTGGCGTACCTCATTCTGAAGAACGTGCTTATTGCAGAACTCCAGGCCATATTCAGAAGAAAAATGGAAGTGCCTCCGTTCCATTTCCGAGATATGCTCACCAATCAGCAGATCCTGTATGTCAAAGAAACCCTCTTCTTCGAGGGCCTTGCAGGCCGCATTTTCGGTAGACATTGTGACGTCGTTGAGCCCTTTTTTTTTGTGCCGCAGTTCTGAAGAATCTCTGCCCCTCCTTAGTCACATGCATCGCCGGGGCCGGGAGTATGTCTATCCGGCGGCTAAATATCGGGGACACCCTATCAACAGGGGTCACAAATGTGTAACCCATGCTCAGCGCAGGGGTAACAGCCGTGCAACCCATGCAGTAACAAGGGGGACGAATATGTAACCCCTGAACCTGCCCCAACACATTTTACATACGAGTACAAACAGTCAGCTCTCAATTTGTTCAAGAGACAAGTACATCGTAGTACCAGGTGTCTTCCTGCACTGACTTAGCTGCATAAGCCACCAGCACCCATGGCTTGAGACCCAAACCATCTCGTGGTTACACATACATCTAGATTAATACCCTGTAAGCGCAGGTGATAAGTCGCGAGGTTAGCTTTCCCCCTCGGACCGGAGCCTCTCCGTTGCTGATGATCTATTGTTTAGTGCTATGTATTCGCTTAAGACAAGACATCATGGCGTTGGCTGCATAAGCCACGACGGCCCGCGGGGTGTGATTGCTGCATCACATCACCGGGGTTGAGGTCTTACTAGGGTGCGCTCAATTGTCTATATTAAACACGGTCGGCCTGTTGTGTTACGCTTCCTGTACATAGTACATTCTCTCATGGTCTAGATAATATTATGGACTCTAATACAGCAGTAAGCCCCAATCGCGAAGATGCAAAGTACTGTGCGGACCCGTAAGTGCGCAAAAAGGAATGCTGCTTATTTACTCGCTCACCGCTCCAATAGTGCACAATCAATCCAAGCAGGGACTAATACGCTTGAAGCTTGGAAGAACAAGGATACCATGTAAGCGCCTAGTTATCTCGTATATACAGTGACTGACAGACGTCCCTACTAGCATGCTGTCCCAGGCCAATAACACAGATCACTCCGAAGGGACCTCACCGCAAAGCCTACGGCCCTTGAATGCGCATGAGGTGACAAAGCAGCCGATGGTAGCGAAGTATCCCATTGGGTAAGGTACCACAAGCCACAACGTGTAGGTCGGATACTGACACGACCACCTCAGTCGCGAATCACCCCTAGCCGAGGATGCGGATGAACGTGCCAAGAAAGGAGGCGTACACGATCCGCCGGATAGCAATACAATAATACGGACAGTCCCTGCAACGTTTAGGTCAGCCAATGCTCCCACGCAGAAAACAAGAACGTCGATCGGCAATGTTCCACTCATCTGTCCATCAAGTAAGTGAGCGAACTCTCGTGGGGTCGGATACGCGCGCTAACTGGATCTACAGATTCACCTATCACACGCTCCCATAGCAGGCAAGCCTCATCCGATTCTCACCGCTATAGTAGTCTACCTAGTGACGGCGGCGAAACCTCTTCCACAAAATCGGACGATCAAAGCACATGTTCTACACAGCCCACTGTCAATATCAGCGAGAATATCTGGGAAGCTGACGAAGAAATCATGGATCATATAGATGACTCCGAACGATTTATATATACGGATAAATAAATTCAGTTGCCTCTTCCATTACTAGGTGGATGCTAGGGAAGCTACCCTAGACTTAGTAAAGTGGGTCTGGAAACTGACTGAGCCTGTCATGTGGCCCTTCATTCTCACCACCACAAAAACCGCGCAGACTACATACTCAATATATAAAGGACCAAATCGCCCACTTAAGGCCTAGAGAGATTTTCCTTGGTCTTCCGTTCAGTATGCCCGGTTCACTAAGTATTATGCTGCCAGAGGATAGCCCTTTTGTTGCAGAAGCCGTGCCAACGCAATATCTACGGCCGGTCGGGGGAGGCGATGCTCAGTTCCTGCCTGAAGACGCGCAGCAAGCGAAAGAGCGAAATCGTAATTTGGGAGAGCTCATTATGGAGAAGTATAAAAAGGAAGTCTATGTATGTACGCAAACCATTCTAGCGTGGACGTTAACTAAGTCTCTTTAGGCGCGTTTGGGCCAAAGACGGGAAGGGCAACATACAAGTATTTTTACTAAGACGCATACACTACGCGAGGCAGGAAGTGATTCAATAGCACTGTACACAGCTAAGGCGGGCAGGGTAACCGTCGTAATGTGTAGGAACGAACTGCCTCCGGGGCAGCTGGTATCAATGCAGGCTGGGGATGAAACTTCAACTGAACCTTTTCAGAGGGGCAAGGGATTCATACTTGAAGCAGGCGACACAATCGGCATCCGAGAAGGACCGGAATACCCAAAGCGGATCAGGTTGTTTGTTATGGAGGTCCAATATCGTGACAACGATGACAAGGATGACAAGAACGAAGACAAGGATGACAAGAAAGATGGAGGAATCAAGGCTGATGGAACGACTGATGGGTTAGCTAGCTAGGATAAAAACAAAAACAGCTTGTTTTTTCTATATATATACTTAAGCCCATGTTAAGGCCAGGGTCATCAAAGAGACAGCAGGCGCTACAAAGCCGCGACAGGTGGCCTTAAGCCGCCAGTAACTAACAATAGCGCTATTAATCGGCTTTCATCTGATAACACTATCGTGCTTCCATTTGCTAAGCGCAGCTTACTCATATAGATACGCCCACTGATCCCCGTCGTCAAACTCTTCAAGAACTTGATTAAGAATGGCATGGAATTCGTCTCCCTGATACCCGACAAGCTCAGTTACTGATGTATGAGAAGAGGAAGCAGCGTGCGGATTCGGCTCCTTGTTGGTACAGTCAATCGTACCGAGCTGGCTAGCCTCGCCCAACGGCTCCAAGAGTGGCTGCGAAATCGGTTCGTCCAACGCTACCCCGCTATCCCCCCCAGAGCTCGTTGGATTCGCATCGTTCGCCGAGTTAGATTCTGTCGGATGCTGGTAGTCACTGTCTCTGGGTCTTTTTGACGGTTGCATGGCTTCATCAACGTGGCTCCCGCCTTGTCTTTTGTGACTTGTCATAGAAGAATCAGGCCCGGGATCCGATTGATGGCCCGATATACCGACCTGGTCAGCTAGAGAATCGCTGGCATCGCATGTCTGAGGATCGGAGTGTTCCGAAGGCAGTGGACTTCCGGTACCGCTTCCTGGATAACTTGGTGGAGGACTCGTTGCCGATATAACCGACTGTGTGGTGCCGTGAGCCACCTCATGACTTGCGACAAATGGTTCTGGCACGGTGTGAACTGTGTCGTCCCCAGACTTGCAGGCATTCTCTAGTCGATTCAGACACTTTGCCCCTTCACGCGTATCGAAGCAAGGCGGCGCACTTGAATTTTCCAAGGGCAAAGAATCATCCAGCGAGAGCCAAATATGTAGCGGGGCCTGTTCAATCTCCTCCGGTCCAAACCAGTTCAAACGAAGATCGCTGCCGATGTTGTTCTTCAAATCCCGAATTGCATCCTCCGTAATCTTCCTGTATTGGCTTTCAGCCGCCTGATCTATTCCTTCGTTTTGAAGCTTCGCCTGAAGCTCCGCTTGAAACTTCGCCACCATAAACCAGTAGCAAAATGCTTTCGGGTTGTAGAAAGCAAACTGTTTTTGGAGTTTGTCGCTTCCCTGCAATAGATGTCTGGTATAGGACAGGATAGCATAAAGCCTCTCTCGTAAAAGCTGACATATCGAGGGAAAACTCTCGGCTGGAATAGTGACCAAGGGCATAAAAAGGTTTTTGGAGCTGACTAAAATCGCTAGAATCAAGAAATTCGTGTTGCTGCGTTCAGACAACACCATAAATAACCTCTCAATGGCCAGGACACGCTTGCGTAGGTGACTGGAGGATATGACGAGTTGCTTATTGGTGAGTTGATAATGCAACAGTGCGTGAGAGAACAAATGATTAATTGATAACAAGTGGTTTCCGTGGTCACGCGCTGATTCAATTGCAGCATCTGTTTCATGGAGCAGCTGAAGTGCGTTGGAACCGTTTTGCGCGCCGGTTCTCCAGTGCCCTATCAAAGTATCCCAGTTGAAATTTGGCTCCAACCGGGAAGCCTCGCTCGGTTTATCGCATAGAAATTTCGTAAAGTTTTTGATGAAGCCACGGAGTAGGGGCACGCTGTTGGTTGGCGCGCTGGCGATGCTTGGCGAGATGGCTGCGGAGATCGTGTCCGCCCGCACACAACCCACTCTCCCGAGCGCTGCCTGTGCTGTCCCAATACAGAGATAATATCCGCTCCGGAATATATAAGACCGCGCGTCGTCCTGCGGCGGACCGTCCCAACAGCAAACGGTACTCTCAAGAGTACACTCAAGGTAGGTACATCTAGGCCTTTCCTGCAGACTGACACGAATTGTATGATGGGCAGCATGCAAGTCTTTGCGACGAATGTACTGAACAACAAAGGCGGTCTCTGTCACGATACTCACGCTCAAATCCGCATCATCGGGAGACTGAAGGAATGGACGGATGCCATCTGGTAGATTGCGCATCGTGACACTGGAAAGTTGTAGTGAAGGTCAAAGAAGAGTCGAGCCTGTCGCTTCGAGAGCCCACACCAGCCTACGGAGCTGAATGGGGTGCGGCTGAGGAGAATGTTGCCTGGTGACCCGCTTGGTAGTACCGGGTGACCCACTTGGTCGCGCATTTGGTCGACCAAATGCGCGACCAAGTGGGTCACCCGACACATGCCCCCTGTCAACTGACACCTCGCGACAAGAGCAATCAGGCTTGATGCAGTTAACTATCTATTCCGCCCCAGTAGCGGATGGCCATCTCCTGATCGAGGCACTTGGTAGCTCTACTTGCCGAATTATAATAAGAATGAGGAGAAAAGAAATGAGCAATGATGTGAGCGAAGATGCAGACTCATACCTGCAGTAGTACATATGGTAGGATCTCCCTCGAGATATCTCCCATGCATTCACCGCCATTCCTCCAAGGCTCTTTGAAATGGATCACAGTTTTTCCTCCTTGGAATTTGCATTTGGACTTGCGGCGTGTGGAATCCTAGCCCTGTACCTTGCAATATGTCTTGCCACTGCTATTCGAGATGGCAAGGTCACCCTCATACTGGAGATACAATGTGGCCTATACTTTATTGTGTCTACGTGCTGTGGGGTAATACTTGTTGTCACTCGGACCTCGCCATCTACAATGCGGCTTCATAACGTAACGTTTAATACGTTACGGCTAGCTGCAGCTTTATGCACCTGTGTGGAACCTGTAAGCTTGGGTGAAACTTCTCTGACTCCGCTAGTAACTAATGAATCGTTAGATGGAAGCATCCATTGCGTTACTCAGAAAGGTCCAGAGGACGGTGCGAGCATGTATAATCTGGCTAATGCTTGGCGTGGGCTTTGCTATCCACATAGGCATTCTGATAGTGGGGGGATGGCAATATTTTCGAGAGGACACGCAATGGTTCTGGGTCTTTGTTAGCAGCCCGAACGGCGTTCTGCTTATGGAAATCATAATTTTGGACACTCAGAACGCATTTTGGAGACCGACGCCGTGGCTATTTGGGGCTGGTTCTGCGATCGTGACGGAAACAGTGCTAACAGCAGCAGCTATAGCCAAACCAAAGCCTCGGGCCTTGTAGGAAATCCAATTCCCCTTATATATCCTATTTAGTGCAGCCATCAGATTGGGTATACAACGAGGGCGTTTGCTTCCGGCTACACGATACGACGAGACCGCGGAGGAGTGTAAAGCTCGCCAGCTTGACAAGAGAAATTCTATACCGCCTAGCGTGAGGAATAAGTCTCAGCCGTCCAGCGAGCATTCGACTTCCGGCGAGGAGGAAGAACATACATGAAATGGTAGGGATTTTATCTATATACTATGTAAAATAATAACAGTATTAGTCCACTAAAGAAAAAACCTGTATCCTATTTAAAGAGATGCTCTTCCCTGCCACATAGGATTGGGTTGATATTCAGCCACTTTCTAAATAGGGAGAAAGATGGTGATAGGGTTAAAATGCTTGATGCTACGGCCACATCCTAGCACTTCTAGAAATGCGAAGCTGATCTATCTTAGATAGACCCTATTTATTATATAATGCCTTTAAGAGCATAAATAGCTAGGCAATAGTCGGTATACAAAAAACATCGTAGCTTTCTTAGATTTTGTTTTCTAACTTCTAAGCCTATCAATACGGTTTCCCAATGCCTTGCATCTGGGGTATTAGTGGTAGGGTACGTACTATCTGATCTTATTTTCAACTTGTCTAATACGGAGTAGGAGCCTAAACGAAGAATGGAGATCGACGTTTGGGTAGGATGGGACGACTACTTCCTAGGAAGTAAACTATACTTAATTGAATACGAGCTTGGTATTGGTGTAACGACCGAGCCCGCTTTAGATTCACGTGCTGTTTCCCTCTTCTCTACACTTAAGAAAACGATAGGAAAGTAAAGTATAGTACAAGTTTTAGAAAGTCTATTTATTTATCTATGTATAGGATGTCGCATCGGAGATGAAATGCCAGGGTATCTTAAGAACCGTATACTGGTGTTTCTTGTACGTGGAACACCTGTGTCGGGTGTCACGACTATTACATCATCGATGGATAAAGATCTAAGATCTTGGGCATGGAAGGTAGTTGTTAATAACGAAGTAAAAGATGTATAAGTAAGGAGTAGCTCATATTTAGCCGAGTTACTTCCTATTTAAATTTCGTTTCTTGACTCCCAAAGATATAAGACGGCTTGAACCGCCACTGTTTGTATGCATCTAACATCTGTACGTAGTACCAGCCGCAGAACATTGCAATGCAGCAACAGGGAGCTCCTCATTAGGCTACTTCGGCGTAGAGGGGCTGCAACAATATACACCAAGGGGATACTCAAGTAGCGGTTGGAACGACCGCTGCCAAAAGAAAAGGCCCACAACCTCGACCTACGTGTATTAGCGGCGTAAGTGGCTATCCCTATCACAAAGCGAACGCAGCTAACTAAATAATAAAACTTTTAGATAGGCACTACTAAGAAGTATATACGTAAATCACGAAAGGCCGTCAAGAGGATAGTATCCTCTACAGTAGATTAACTCAAATATAAGCTTTAACAACTTAAACAAGAGCTTCAACAACGTCAAACGGAAATAAATCAGCTAAAGGCAGATAATAAAGCTCTCGACCGATGGCGCGCGATGCTTCTAGAACAGGTTTTAGGCGACGAGAGTGATGCATGCTTGGCAACATCTAAAGATGCGTTCATCGTCGCAGCTATACCAGCACATCTATAAGGTGGTTGGCGTATGGAACGGCGAGTTGGACACTAAATAGGATGAGCTCCCCCTTACTAAGACAAGCCGTTCTTCACACTACTCTACGAGCTTTATCTTCGGTCACGTGTCTGGCACTATACCTCCCTCACTTCTACGCCCGCCATATTTACCGTTTTTACTAGAATTATATTTAATGCCATTACCAAGTGTCTAAATAAGATTGTTACTATTCGTTCTTTATTACCGTGCCTCTCATCGCTTCGCCTAGCGTACCACACTCTATAAAATGGAGCTAGAAGCCTTAGAAAGCCTATAAAAGCGAATGACGGTAAGTTTACATAGCGAGAGGTTAAATAAAGGACTAAAAAGCTACTAGGAAGTGTATGCTGATGGCAGGCTTTGTTTCTTAGTTGTGTATGTTAGAATGGCTTGCGCTGAGAGCGTAAGTCAACGGGCCCGGATCAGAGAATTGACTTACCCTAAGATTGCAGGCTTACTATAGACCTTTATGGAACGTGGAAAGAAACAGCTAGATGTAGAGTATCTATTTGCTCTTATACTGCCCGACACCGTTCCTTCCTACGTGAAGCTTGATAAGAGTCGGACATTGGGTGAGAATTGTAATACCATTCTCTCTATCTTTAGGGATTACATTTTCCGAAACGATGGAAGAGAACCCGATATAGATGGACTTAAGCCGTTTAACTAGGAGAGTAAGCTCGTTGCTAGCCATCGCAACTTATCGACCTCTGTTCACACTAGCGAGCACCTACTATAGGAGTTAATGGCGAGCTTAACGCTAGAAGAATCTATACGTTTTACATAACTCATAGCTTACCTATACGAAGGATACCTAGTAACTTTACATCAGATAGAGCTTACTTTCGTCATTTTCCTAGGGTAGGGAAGGCTAGTATTCTTCTAAGGAGTTATTAGTAAGCGCTTTATCGCGAATACTATTAAGACATTAAAAAAGCAGATCGCCATGTAGCATAGGAACCAAAGCAATCGAGCGCAGTCTACTACTAAGGAACAACTAGTTGAATTAGAGGATATACATGAAAGGTAAATGCGGAACCTAGAAGATAAGCACGAAAAGGCAATACGAGATTTGGAGGACGATATCGATGAACTTCATAGTATAATCTATAAGTTAGAGGGTCTCATTTAGAGGCTCAAAAGGCAGCTAGGAGCCTGATAGGTTGGAAAACGATTACGTCTACAAATAGGGTAGCGCTATTACTAAGACTAGTTATACTTAAATTGCTATAACTATAAGTAGTAGAATGCTCTTTACCCTTGCCGTTATGCTTATCACTTATACTATAAAAATCTTGCTCTTATATACGTTGAATGCGTATCTATCGTCCGTTGGTAGTATCCCGTCGCATTATGATAAGCTGCATCAGCATACATACACCAACCAAGATAGGCGCGGCTTGGACTGCGGCGGAACTCCTGGCTTAACAAGCGAGGTTGATGGCTATGCCACCACATGCCTCCATTATTAATTTGTAACATCTTAATTGTGTCTACCTAGGCTAACGCGAATGTTTAAACCTTAGTTTCGATACACGTACATAGGCCCTAGACCCTTATATAGCACACGACTCTATTATATATACTAGCTCCTTCCACTTATATATCTATGTACCCTCTTTCCTAAGAATATCGAAAAAAACGTGATCCTATAAGCCTTAGCCTATCCACGTCGTAGTGCGGCCACCTACGCAATATGTCTCAAACGGTAGAAGACTATCGAAGGTATTGCCTGCAAGTCCATCCTATGTCTAGAAAAGCACGGAACTAACCTACGGTTGAACAAAGGGTTGTGTTTAAAACCAAGCGAGGGTTAATTCCTTATTCTATCTATACGGACGGTACTTCCTCTAGTGACTACGACCCGGATATAGGTGCACTTATGGTGGAATTCGAAAAGCCTATATATTTTGAGGTAGCCGAGATCGAAAGTGAACGCGGTTTGCGTCTTTTGGCAAGGCAACGTGTGTGGCAGCTATTCCAGAGCTATCCGGTGATTACATTGTTAGTTGGTTTCTTGTCTTTGTGGCTGAGCTTGTTTGTGATTTTACTTAGTGGTTATCGCCTAGTTGGCTTTCTGCTGTTTAAAGGAAATATCTAAAGCCCCTATCTAACTATGCCACTTTAAAAGGGCGAGCTTATCCCTACTACTGTTATTTAAGTCCTATTCTATTTTATTAGTCTACATAATCCTCACTAAGTGTGTCTATATCTAAATAGCTTGCTATAAAGTCGCTCCGTCGCCGCCGTCACTTAGTGTATATTTGTAATATATACATACATACAACTAAAGCTTAATCATGCTTTACGAACGTCATCATTCGTCATCTACCGCGCCAGCCGCATCGAAGGTTTTATGGCAAAAGCGAAATAGAAGGCCTAAAGACAATAGCCTGCAGCAAGAGTTATCGGAGGTAGGTTTACATCTAGTGGGAATTCTAATGGCGATAAAATAATAACCTTCGTCTTAGACAACGAAAACGTACAATGCATGTATTATAAAATTAGATCAAACGCTATCGTAGATTATAAAAGAGAGAGATAAGGCCTAAGAGAAAGCAAAATAGTTCGAGGCTGCCAACAAAACGCTATTAACACTTTTAGTAGAGGAAGCTAAAAAGTTTTATACTAAAGATCAAACATATAAAATTTTAGCGATGGGTCTAGTTAAAATGATTATATATATGCCTTATACAAGCGATTGTATAGGTATGGATGATGATATCGTTGGGGCGAGCTAGGGCTCGGTGCACTGATTGCCCATTCCGCCTCTGTGGGTAGCCATATCAGGAAGGCGGACAAAGCAAGTTCCGCCACACTGATATAAATATGATATAAATATGAGGCGACCCATGCGCCATTCTGCCGGGATCTGTTTAGTCCGTTGTAGTCTAGCCTCTATATAAGCAGCTGTCTCTACTACGGCACCGCTTACGGTCGCACCAGCTTGCGTTACTACTGCTCACAACATGTTCGGCTTAGCTGTAAGAGGAACTCCCGCAAGGGGATGTATTCAGCAAGTCCTAGCTCATTTAGAGGTAGTTACATTCTATAGCACATATGATTTATACTAACATTTCACAGTTAATAGGGCACAGCCTCGAAATCTTTAGCTAAACACTATTACTAATCTACCTTATAAGCACTAGCGACATGCAAGCCCTAAAGAAGTTATATGATCATAATAAAAAAGACGTGGTTGGTCTAGTGCGGCAGAGAATGCAAGACTTGCAGGCCGACGTTAATAGGGGCACATAGAAGCACGAGGTTGCGTTGATTCTATGCGTCCTAGAGCAGTCTCTTGCTATAAACATCCCCCTTCGACAACAGCTACTCGACCACACTCAGACATTTCACCAAAACCGGCAGAAATACCAATCTATTTTCGGTATTAAGTCCAAAGCAATATACGTGGAAGTATCTAAGTTTAAAGGGCTTAGAAATTACAAGATGTAGTAGAAGAAACCGAGCATAGTCTCACTAGAGTAGTTACTACGACCTAACTATCTGCCGATCTACGCACGGGAGAATTTGCTATGGCAAGTGTAAAGTCAGCTTTCCTATAGGGATGCTAAGAGGTTTACCACTTTTACCGCCCAAGTTACGCACGAGTTCGATTGCACTTTAGATGACAATTATAAGGCTCTTTTTATCCTCTTTCGGCGCCTCTATACTACGTAATTAAGGTTTCCTAAGGAGTATATACATTAGGTACGCGATAGCATCCGCAACAAAATCCGACATTGTACAACCCCGAACCGGTTAGTATTATATGTCGTTGCCGCCTTCGTGTTGGGCAAGGGATAGTAAACTTTAGACTCTATATACGAGTTTGTGAATAGTGAGACTAACGACGTGTCGTCTACGACGATAAACTCTTTAATCCGCGGGTTAAGTAAGACTATGGAGTTCTTGCCAGTGCGGCGAGGACAGGCAAGGCGATTCGTGACCGTATTGTTAGGGAATGTGGCTAAAGCCAGCGAAGAAAGCACACCTACATGGCCTAACTGGGATGAGTATTGGCATATAAGATTCAACTACCAAACTAGCCATGATTACGTAAAAGATCTTATGTGTAATAAGTCATACGAAGAAGGATACGGTATAGGGTAGCCATAATAGTAAGCAAACAGGGGACGATATCAGTTCACTTTTATTTCATCCTAAAACAAATCAACTACAAAGTACCGTATAAAGATGACATATTGTAGAATTAGGATTACTTTTTAACGGTATATGAAAGTTATGTTAGTAAGGTCCTCGATACTTAAATAGACGGTCCGCCCCCCTACCCTCCAACACAAGTCACCTAAACTCAAGCTCTCCCGAAATCAGGATGCCTAACCAACGTCAAACTTCACAAGCTACCAAGCCCGGCGCAACGAAACGGAGACTTTCTTAGGAAGAGCGGTTTTTAAGCCCCGGGTACGACATTACACTTCACGCCGAAGACGAAGCCTCCTACGAAAGATATACGAAATTGATCAGTTATTACAAAGATGTCTGCCCAGCACATGTCAACTATTTTACTGTTTTATTGGAGGAGTTTCGACGAGATCCTATCGACCCAGAGTAAGTCGAGAGATGAAGCGTAGAGACAGTTGGCTAACGTCATAATAGTACATATAATATATTCACAGACGAGATAATAAAACATTTCAGCCGAGACGAAGCGGTGCAAGCTATTGCCGATCAAGACACGAAGAAGATGGGTGATTCTTGCCGTGACTTAATGGTAGATGCCGAATCTTACTGCGAGGCCCTCGACGTAAAAACTTGGAACAAAGCTATAACGGGTATCTTGACCGCTATTCATAAAATCACAAATATTTATGTAGATCTCCTCCTTCATTTAGGGGTCATTTTCTGGTTAAGTCGCTGTACGTATAAATAGATCCTACTTCCTTCCATACAAACCACATAAACTCACGCCGAGGCAATCCAATTTATCCCTCTACTTTTTTCACAATATTTAACTCCTTAGAGGTTATTACCGCTGAAAAAGCCAACATCATCATCCAAAGTAACCTAGACGAGCCTAATAGAGAGGAGCCTCTCCATAGAACGACACCCCTGTCAGCAGCCATAGTATACTAATCAAAGAATTAAACTCTATTACACTTAAACAAATATATATAGTCTATCGTCATCCTCCTTTTATTAGCCTAACACATTTATCACATTTAAAAGAATCTCGATATAAGCAATTAATCTTTACCAAGAATATGTCCTACACCAATTGTCATAATAACATGGCTGGACCTATCCCTAGGATGGTTACGGAGTGGTTAGCTGTAGCTATAAGAATTCAAGGGAGAAGAGAAGTAATGACTATTATATCTTAGATGGCGGTAGCCCTTCGTGAAAGTCTGAATCTTACACTCCAGATGATGTCAAAGACTATAATGGAGAGAAACGAGGCCCGAAAGTAGGCAGAAGAGTTACGCGAGAAATTAAAACAAAGCGAAGCTACTATTAACGAGCTAAAGAGGCATTTAGAAAAGGAGGAGGAAAAAGTTAATATTAAAGACCAAGGCCTAAAAGCCGCCGCAGCCCTCATTTGGCAGGCAATTGGCATTTAATATGGCGGGTTTTGCGTTAGGTAATTTTAGAACTAAGCCGCACGCTAGAAATATATATACTAGATAAGATATAGATGTATATACGTAGCAGTGCTAATTTAACACTTACCTCCACTCATAGCATAGGTATCATCGGCACTAATTCAAAAAGGAGCGTTTTTCTATGTTTTTTAAGTATCCTCTTTTAGCTTAATTACAATGCTTATAAGTAAGCTAAGTTAGAGGTAGGTATGAATACGAACGGTGTAGCTAAAAATATAAATAAAACGTAGTAGCCACCGCCTTTATAGACTCTAAGGCACTTATAGAATTCCGTAATACTGTCAAAGCCATGGCAGCCCACGCTTAAGCTTTCGAGGTATTAACAGTGGAGGGCCCCGGCGCCCGCGGGCGTATACAAAACCTGAGAGCACGGCGCCAATAGCGTACGCAGACCTCTATGACTACCACTCTAAGAACATAACTAAAACCAGTACTATATAGGCCAGAGAGCGGGGAACCGGGAACACAACGAGGGCCGAAGCGGGACAGCAAGATTACCATTAAAAGCCAAAACGTAAGACTCGCCAATACAGGCACTGACTAAGGTCACAACATATCAAAACAACACTCTAAACACGAACCAGCAGACCGTGGAGCACCCACAGAGCCTACACGGCTCAGGCGGTCAAGCCAACGACTTCAACGCTAAAGCCTACTTCAGAATACAACGGGCTTATTAGTAGCTTCTAAATACATCTTATCCACCATAGATGCCCCCAACGCAATGCCTAAAGCCGTCTAGCCATATCAGGCACTTAATCGAAGACAAGTCACGAACGGAGAGTTGTCACAACCCTAATACTCTTAAGGAGCCTTCCGTTCTAACTCACACCGAAAGTAGCATGCAAAACGAAGGGATAGCCAACCCTGGCGCCGGCCTTCGAAGCTACAATTCTACGCCCCTTCTCGGTACGCCCCTTCTCGGCGTACCAGGCAGCCCATACTATACGTCTATCTCTTCAACTCCATCGCTCCTCGGCCCAAACCCTGGTGTCTCTTACGATGTCGGCAGTCATAAAGATAATAACAAAATCAATCCCTACGTCTCTTACAAGCAGATCATGCTAATAAAGACAAGGCCATTTCCGTGTATATTCTACTACGCCGGCTACAACGAAGACTTCGGGGAGAAGAGACACTAGGTGCGGCATGTCGAAGAGCACATTACGCTCCACTACTAGATCTGCACCGTGGATACCTGTGATAAGAGCCGTCTTCGTCCCCCTTACCTCCCTACCTCGGGTTGTCTCTTTCGCCGCAAGGATGTCTATATGCACTATATCCGCCAACATCAAGTTGCTAAGGCCTACAGAGAAGATTATCAAACCAACGCGCTCTAAACCTAGTGTACGCTCCCTAGCCATTTGCGATGCCCTAATATCGGCTATTCCCTTAATTTTTATAGGCCGAATGCCTAGGATGGCTACAAGAACCATATCGCCGAGCATATGCGGCGTGCTTTTGCTAGCAAAGAGCCTACTGTGGCCGTTGGCGGCCGCAGCGACTGCACTTTTGCTAAGTGGGCCGCCCTCGAGGGTGTTAATATCACTCGTCAATTCTCTGCTGGCGTGTGGGAGCTCCTCGATCCCCTCACTAGAGGACCCCTAGCCTACAGCGCTTCCTATTTTACTTTTACTTTAAACGAAAACGAAGATACCGACGGGGACAATAGAGTCGAATGACGGTGCTTCTTAGCGAAGGGCTGTACAAATTGTTCAAATAGAATAGTAATACTTATATTCCTTACCAAATTTCTATGGTGCCTTATAGCTAGTCTTCAGAGGCTATATCCGTCTAGGGAGTGTACATGTACGTAGGCACGCCCTGTCTCACTCTCACTCTCCCTGCCCTCGGCCCGCCTATGCCACTATACCCCGTAAGAGCCGAGCCGAGCCACGTTCGATACGGCGAGTGGTGTTCTTGTATTAGCTATAAAAGGAGCTATATTGCCATTTTATTTTTATCTATCCAAAAAAATCCACGGTGGTTACTGCCTATATCCTTATGGTTAGCAAGATATAGTGCTAAAGGGCTAGAATCGAACCTTACGATCGTCTTTCTTTTAAGTTTAGTGATTTTTAAAACTAGAGATAATACGTAGATCCATCCTGCAGATTTCTAGCGTACCAACTATAATGCCACAATTTCTAACTTCCTTTACAACGTGCCTGGAATTAAGGAAGTATTGCCATTTCTACTATAGGGCATGCCGATTTGCCACACCATGAAGTATCCTTACATACCTGGTGTGCCGACGGAGTTAGGAGAGTATGGCATAGTACTTTGGATGACAACAAAAGGGGATCAGCAAGAAGGAGAAGTAAGGGACGAAATCAGTCGCTATATAAAGGTTGATTGCTTCTTGGAACTAGTTAACTCCAATGTTTGGTACTATGCGACGGATTGTCATATGACAGCTTGTTATGCTCTAAATCACGATCAATAGCCTAGTTCTATACAGAACATCGTCCTCCTTGGGCCGCAGGCCGTCTTGCATCACGCTTAATCGTTTACAACACCATAGCCTACGCCAACGTATTAAAAAGCCACTTCGTTATGTCCCTCGCTAGATTTTATACTGATTTAATATAGGTATATACTTTTACAGTTACATTACGAAATGAATATAAATGGCTCTATAGAATATAATATACTTCCCTTGGTGTTCTCGCTTGCTTATTAAAAAAACATATAACAATCAGCTATCCTATTTATCTCTCTACTCAACAAATCATTTATAATCGAATCGGAATGGCATATAGTAGCCCCAAACATATGCTACCCTACGAGTAGGTCAAACAACCCTAAAACCTCAGCCGTAACTTTAACATTTATAGGCAAAGAGCTACACAATGTCCTATTCTAGGCAGTAACGACTACGAACGGATGTAAGTCGTTTTCCGCGAGGCAAATATAATGCTAACAACAGTAAGGTATACCACCAGTTTTGAAGATGAAGAACATTTGCTAAGCAACCATCACCCCTTTGGTCGAGTTATGATGTGTTTGAGAGGGAACTGGCCCTCCACCGAGGAGCAGTTGGTTGAACTAGAGGACATACATGTGCGAGACTTCGAGGACAAACACGAAAGGCAGGAATCTACTCGCCAAGATGCTTCTCATGGGCACGGCTTGGACTACTATGGCCTTACCAGCCCCTACAGCACACCTGGTCTAACAAGCGGATACACTTTCAACGGTATGTGATCCAGAAGCCACCCGGTTGATGGCTTTGCTGTGACTTAGGCTGACGCGAGAGTTCTTTCATAGACACGTCCGACATGATGACTGCAGGGCAGATGCCTCCACATTCCTGCCCTCCAATCTACACACTTCAGTCGAGGCCGCCTGCATCGGTCGCGTCTCTCTCTCAGCATTATCAACACCGAATCCTTTACAGCCAAGCGCAATCACAGCAAATGCCTGTACATATGCACTACCAGCCGCAACCACCCGATCAGTCCATCCACCAGGCAGCGCAGTCTTCTTACGCGCTCCGTGTGCACCACCCACAACAGCCTATGACCACACAGGCGAATATGGGGATGCCGCACTCCATGGCGCAAAACCAGCGGCTCAGGACAAGAAGCAACTTGCAGCCGAGTACTGAAGCTCGGGCTTCACCAATGCCCCAGGCAGAACCCTCACACCGTTCCCCTCACACACACAGTCTGCACGCTTATAGCTCCACTATAAACCCTAATACTACTCTAGGGCTTATTCCTTACACTTCTCCGTTGATCACGACGCAAGATAGTAACAGCGCTCATCGGATGACTATTGAATACTGGCGAGGCTACCGCCTAGGGGTAAAGAAATTGACTATCCACTGCAATGTCGAGACAGTCAACACAGAAAAACTCTCCGCGTGCTTTAAAAAGCAGAATTGCGTCTACCCAGGTGCTAACTGCTCTAAGGAAGACTACCGCGGTAAGCGCTTTCACTACGAATCCGACTGCAACGAGGTTGGCTGGGCGATCGCATACCTCAATATGCCGCTTCACGGCAACAGGGATTTGATTATGAGGGTAGTTAACAGTTGGCGTAACAAAAACAAGAATCCTCAACTTCACAGCCATCGAATCCGCCAGCAGGCGATGGGAAGCAATCGCAAGAGGTCATAGCCTCCAGTTCACCGAGCGCCTACGCACAGAGCGAATCATAATGGCTTTTGGCATACCGCACGGCCAGACCTGGCCTAACGCTACCAACAGGAAGCAAGTCAAGTCTTATTAGCAGGAGGTCAACAGCTAGAAGAGGAGAGGAGGTTAATAGATCCAACAAATGTTACTGTTATATTTAAGTTATTTACTTGAACAAATAACCACTGCTTTGCTTCTCCTTCGGATGTTATCTGATTGCCTCGCTGCATATGGTCACATATTGTACTTTGACTTTTATTGCTTACATAGAATATAAATCGTCTCCGCCGAGAAATGAATTGTGTAAGGGCTGGTACTCTCTGCTCTGTGGGCGAATATAGGCAAGCCATAGCTTACAAACATGCCAATTACGTCCCGGAGAGTTAGTATTATTGTCTGACCAATTAGGTCTTTAGAGTTTCTTCGAGACCAAGTGCGGTCGCGTGTCGCTGTATACGCAAGACGAGATAAAACCGCCCCACTGGTAGCTAGGGGTATAAGTAGATGGGATGCCCGCTAGGACAGGACTCACAACGAAGCTACGTGGAATATATACATATCGTTGCTATAAATCTATTGTCCACCTTCACCTAAATGTATGTTCCTTACACTTAATCATGTTATGACTGACTGACCTCTCTGCAGACTATGTGCGGACCACAGCTTAAAAAAAACGTTTGCGGTGGCTGCAATAGATTGATAGGCAGCCAGTACAGTTCTTATACGTGTGAAGCGGCTAAAGCGATCAAGCAAAGCATATCATCAACACAATGGCTCACATGACAGCAGCACAATCACCGTACAGCGTCGAGCGCAAAGCTGTGCTTGAGGTTAGTAATAAAGACGGCGCAGACGGGAGTACCTAAGAACTCCATAAGTACAGGGCACTGCCGCGGCACAGGAATAACATGTACCAGAGAGGCTGTATTCTTAAGCATACTTTAAGCAGCACCTGCTTGTACCCTGCGCAGTTCTGTCTAGTCAGTCGGTACCGTGCTTATGTCAGCAGCGCGGCATCTAATTTCTGCTATGGAGTGACGACACAGCCCGAAGTAAAACAAACAAAGGAAGCAAAGCATATCATCAACACGATGGCTGACATGACAGCAGCACAATCAGAGTTTGTGGTAGATCATGACGAAGCCAAGTCTTCGGTATCGTTGTTCAAACGCAATGCCGTGGCGGCGCTTCATACTGTCACAGCGCCTGCCACAGAGCGCCACTGCGCCCGAGTTGCGCGACACGATCAACGGGGCCCTCGCAACGCTGCACTCATGTCTCTCGATGCCGCCATGCGAGCCGATTGTCGGCGTCGTCTCTATGTGCACCCGATTGCCTGGACACCACACCACCTGGAGCTCCTGGGCGTCCACTTTCACAAAGCAAAACCTCTCAGGCGCCAGCGCATGGGCGACGCCCAAGCTGGCTCCGATGTGAACGATGAACAGGCGCGGACAGCAGACTTCCCTTGGGACGTGGAAGAGAGTCTCCGTGCGATGGGGTGCTTGGTGGGCTGGGGCAAGGACCTACAGAGAATAGCGATGGCAGCTTTGCTAGTGAGCTTCGGGCTAAGGCGGCTAGGGTACGTTCCTAGAGAGAAAGTGATAACAGTAAGAAGGCGAAGAGGAAATAGGGAGCTGACACTCGCGTGCTAGGGATAGGGGCCGAATCGAGATGCAGTTTAGAGGGGAAACTGTTTGCCATTTACATGTACAGGGTGTATGGACCGCCAAGACAGGAGGCCGGATGATGATTTCTACCAACTTCGATGCGATATCCGAGGCGCGACACAAGTGGGTGCACGGAGGTGAAGGGAGGGGTGGTCAGAACTACGGTGCCGGGCTCGTCGTGAGGCGCCAGAAGGAAAAGGCGCTGCAGCCCATAAGGGCTTATCGGGATCCGTACATTTGCAGCCTGCTCATCGCGCTGGCACAGGCGCACAGGAAGTTAGCTCCTGAAGCGCCATGCTGGAAGGTGCTTCTGCTTGCTGTTCCGGGCGTCGGCGCGCAGCAGCTGTACTGCTACCAAGGTTGGGTGCCCGCGGCCCTCCTCCGGAGACTGGACGAGCCGTCGGCTACGGTAGCCTGTCTGGACGTGGCGATTCGTATCTCGACCATAAGTCTGGCGACGCCACGAAACGCAGCGCGACGCGTTTGGGAGGCTTTGCATGAGGACGAGCTTGTCTGAGAAATGAAGCTAGGGGCTAGGTAGGCGAAAGAGAGAAGAGGCGGCTGCCTACGGTTGCTGCTAGACTCATCTTAATAACTGTATCTGTATCTTGCGAAAGGATTTTGTAGATGGTATAAACTGCATTGCCTAAGGCCGTTGATCTGCCTAAGAAACAGCCACTCACAGGTCCGCGCGGGGTAACGATTCATACTGCGATGGGTCCTATGACTCTGCCTGATCTTCGTCCTACGCAATCAACTAAGAACAAAATAGCGCAATCTTTTCCGCTACCGATAGGGTAATTCATCATTCCTCGATTTATGCCCACTAGCTTTTTGCATCAATAACTATATTATTACTATGACGCGCGGTATCTATGACGCTAAGACCCTAGCAGACATTCGCAAAACCGGCCAGCGAGAAGACGTACATGTTCTTGCGGATCTGGCTCAAAAGCTTCGATATCCCGCTAGTAGGTGGACATATGAGCATCTTGTCGCCTACCGGCTACAAATTGTGTCAGAGAAGGACGTTCTGGAGACGTTTGCTGCCGATTACACGTTCTCTTGCCCGATACTGCATCCGGACAGCTCCCCGCAGTGTGTGAATCAGGACCGGGTGCATCATCTGCTTCAAGAGCTGCGGCCGGAGGAGCTCCTCGTGCCCGAGAGCGAGCTGCTACTTCGCGGCCCAGATGCGCTCGGCCCCTTTAAACTCGCCCTCGCGCAGGCCCGCAACGTGGCTTACGCTTCCGACCCCGACGAGTCTCCGCCATCGCCGGGACGGCCGGCGCGTGCAAAGCAGTCTGTCTCGTGGCAGCGTGGCTTCGTCAACTCATCAGAGGTCATCGATGGCTCCTCTTCACCACAGCAGCCGCCTTCCTCTTCCAGCTACGAACAGGGCGAGTCGGACATCGACGATGATAGGAGCGAAGAGCGCATCGGCATACAAGAAGAGGTGGCGGTCCGCCTCCTCGTCGAGTTTACCCGCTACGTGCTACAATGCTGCCTCGAGCAGCCCAGCGCCGCCCAGGTCGAGGTCCGGCCGCGCATCGAGCGCTGGTCCTCGACGGCGGCCGTCGGCAGTGCCTCGAGCAGCGGCCAAGACGATGGCGGCATCGCCTCATTTCAAAGACTACCCGGAGGCTGGATCATAGATAATGCGCTGCTAGCCTCATTTGAGGTAAAGCGGGCCCAAAAGCTGCATCAATGCTACAGAACCGATAGGTATAACCCAATCGTGTCCAACGCGATGCTGGCGCAGAATCTAGGAGAGGCGGTGCTAGGTTGGCGAGCAACTTCAAACAAACTAGGGGATGAGTTTAGTGACCCTACTCTAAGTATTACTTTCTTGCTACTATACGCTAACGAGAAGCGTCTGGGCCAGTTTCTTCCTCATCACCGCCAGTAATACATTTATACAGTTTTGTCATTATGAATTCGGTGCAGACTATGGAGCCTATCTCGACACCACAGAGCGAGGAAGCCAAAAAGCTCTAATTGACGACGAAACAAAGGACACGACTGTTCGTTTACACCGCTCAAAGCCATTCAATTTAGAATTATCTACTGGGAGGAAATCTGCCGCGCGTCATATTCTCGCTCTTCTTAGGCGAAAAGAGCAGCAGCAGCAACAGCGCCGGCAACAGCAAGCACCCAGCGCAGATGCGTATGATTCTGATGAAGGCGATGCAATGGATCTTTAGTACGTGTGGATCACGACTAGCGCCTAGTACTAACGGCCGTATGGCGCTCTAAAGATCCGTAGAGTGTTAGCTATGTTGGCGTTGCTTGCTATAACAGGTGTCACGGACAGGAGGAAGAACGTGGTAAGAATATACCATGGTTAAGAACTAGCACAAGGCGTATGTCGAGGTGCTGCATAGGCCATTCCGGTAGGCGAGCGGTCCGCACCGGGTGACTCAGATTACGCGCCAACAACATACGAGGGTATAGATCGATCGCGATATCTGTTTCGGTTCGACCGAGTACCAATTATCTACGATGAACCACTTCATCAGCCGGCAAGAACACATTCGCCAGAGTCATCAGACGATGAGGTAGGGCCACGCCCTTCAGAGACACCTAGCCCAGCAGAACGGCGGTCGAGCGCTTAAACCCAGGGGCCAAGACGGAGTCAGAGAAACCAGGCTCAACGCTCGACTCGTTCTCCATCCAAGCGCAGGGCGGAGCTTGCCGAGCAGTACTGCACACAGAAATGCCTTGTGGGACTTGTAAACGGGACGGTGCTCGACATGTCTTGTCTAAATGCAAGGCTTTATTGCAGGCCCTCCGGTTGTGTTGGCGGTCGACCGCCCGACCTTCACCCCGTCAGTCATGCCATGTGGCTCCGGTTATTGACGCAGCAACTGGATGAATCATTGGACATTGGGGTGACACCTCTCGGTGACCTCGGTGCACGTGGAGCTTTGGCCAGGTCTCTTGCTTCCTAAAAAGACATCCCCTTCAAACTGGTCGAGCGACAGCCACGTCGGCGCCCAGTAAACCTTATACTCGAGAGCGCCGCTCGTCGTATGTCGTGCCCCTCCAAGACGCTCAAAAGGCGTACGCCTGGTGTCGACCCACCGAGGCGCTCTTCTTCTGCACTCGGCTTTAGGCTCCAGAGTGACGCATCCTGTCACGTCAAGTCCCCCGCGACGTGGGCCTCCCCTGTGGTGTGACCGGTTTCGTTGGTTTATCACCGATTCCGTCGCCGTGGTCGCGGGAACCCCCGCAGACTCGCAGTGTGGCCGCCTAGGGAGGGCTTGGTTAGCCACCACGTAACGAATGCGGGTGCACGGCATCTATGCCTCAAATACCTTCATTAGTCAGGCTGTCGGAGCTGGCACACCGAGTCCGGCCATCGTTGCCGCTCATGGATCTTTAGTGGCCGATTCTTGCCTTTACTCGGCGCCTCGCGAATGTCATCGGCTTTTAACGCGTCTCGCCGACTACCGAAGCTAGAAGCGGCGGAAGACGAGACCAAGACTAAGTTAGATACGTGTAATAACCGTTTCCTAGCCCGTCCGCGTATACCCCAATTAGAATTAACCATATCCCTATCCGTCAAATCAGACAAATCTCCCTATTTATCTTACACGAGCTCGTCACGTGTACACTTCTTAGGACTGTAGCTACGGCTCTAGCTACGGCTCTTACCCCTAGCTAGAGCTGGTAGGAAGCTATCGCGGCATTCCTTCCTAGAGACGTCGCTAGCATAGGAGCGACTATCTTCGCCTACGAGCACTAGGCGGCGCGCCACGCCGGCGCGGACAAACGTCGTCTGCCCAAGCACCGTCCACGCAAACCGCGCAAAGAGGTACTCGACAGCCAGCCCTGACAGCGCCTGCGGCGGCACGTTATGGTACACCGCCGCCAGCTCCTCGCCTAGGAGGCCCGAGAGGACGTAGATCGCCTAGGCGCCCTATTTCGGGACAAGAACGAGCTAGCGGTTGTCGAATGCCTAGTGAAGGTCGGAGCGGAGAAGGAGGGCGTTACTAGTATCGTTAGTCGCGTTCGACGGGGAGACCTCCATACAGACAGCGTATATAGTTATCTAATTCGTAGTAAACTATATGTCTTCCTTTTATAGTATAAGATGCGCGACTTCGTTACTAAGGGTCGACGCTATAATGTAGCACGACTTATCACGGGTATAGATAGTGTCACGTAGGCGAGACTAGAGCTTAAGCTTAGGCGCATTCTACGTTAGAGGTAGGTTATTATGTGGGAATATAAAGTGCTTAAACGAGGGGACCGTCGGATAGGGACTGGCGTTACTATCGCGAGCTAGGACGTGGAAGTAGTAATCGCGGCCAAGTAGGAGGTCTAGGGTACTAGCGCGAGGGGCGTCGCATTAGGGGCGTTAGATTTGGAGAGAAAGCTATCCTAGCGGTAGTTTACAACGATAGCGTAGGCTATTCGCGCCGTCTTGTAATAGAGGTTATAACGTATTTAATAGGAATTTTCGGTTTTCTAAGGGTTAAGCGCGGTAAGGATAAGTAAAATGCTTAAGTTTTTTAGGTAACCTAGGTGGTGAAGGAAGACTTAGTAGTCCGATAGGGAGGTAGTTTCGCTCGTTAGAAGGCCGTCGTCTAGGTGCTTTAGAGGCGGCAACTGTTCCCGTAAATAGTATAGGGCCGCCATTTCCTTTTTCTCTTAAGTTGTAGATGAAGATGGGAGGTAGATGATGTATTTACGCGAGCCACTGTAATAGTTTGCTACTAGGTAGTCGTTGCCACGACAACTTCTCAATCGATAAGATACGGAGGGTCACACAAACTAAACCGGCCGTACTAGGACAAACCCTGCACACATTTGTCTAGGCAAATGCATGCCCTCCATTTAGACGGAGGCGTATACATCGTTACTGTTGAGGCCCGCCGGTAGTTATTAAAATACTTTGAAACAAAAAAAAAACAATCGCCAAGTAGGCCTACAACAGTGCTGTGACCACCGTCGAAACAATTGGTCTCAGGTAGAGTATGCGGGTAAATGATATTCCGGCCCAGGGCGTGTATGGTCCCTACAGAAGAACTGACGTAGTCATATGAGCCATCTCAGCTTCACCCGGGTGTTGCTGGAGACAGCAACAGTTGCGACGCGCTGGCTTGGCTGGCATGGCGCTTGTGTCGACGCAAAAGCCAGCTCATTAAGACTGAAGCTTTCACAGAATAAACCTCATAAGGGCTGAGTTTGACATATCAAGGTGGCAGCCCAATGACACGACTCAACGTTGCATCGACGACAAAACATGGCTCAACGAAATGCTATTGCTAAATGGAGGATTTAATAATGCAATTAAAGACAGAGAGTTTCTCCTTGCAGAGACCATCGCCAGCCGAAATACATACAATTCTTCCAAAAATGCCCCCATTAGACCGCATCAACCCCAGCTGTCCTACGCAGCAAAACCAACCACCAAACTTCCCTCTTCACTGCCAACTCCTCGTCACTGCCAACTCCTCGTCACTGCCAACTGCTCCCGCTACTGCTGCTGCTGCTGCTCCTGGATCCAAAACGCGTTCATCCGGATCTCCTCCTCCAGCGTCCGCGGGAGCACCGCCGTCCGCGCCTTGCGGGCCCTCTCCTCCGAGACGGCAAACTCCGGCGGCAGCTGCCCGTCCGGCTCCCTGCCGAGCATCATGGCCGCCGCCGCCGCCGCGCTGCGCGCCGCCGCCGGCATCCCGTGGCCCGTGTACCCCGCGCACACGTACAGCCCGCCGCCGCCGCCGCCGAGCGACGCCGGCACCTCGCCGACCCACGGGTGGCCGTCGGCCGAGTAGCCCATGATGCCCGTCCACTCGTACTCGGCCCGCAGCTCCTCCTGCTCCTCCCCGCCCGGGCGCAGCTCCAGCACCTTGGACAGCGCCCTGCGCAGCCGCTCGCTGACCTCCGCGTCCAGCTCGTCGTCGCGCGACGTGGCGCTGCGCGCGGCCGCGTCGCCGGAGCGCTCCCCGCCGAGGATCAGCAGTCCGCCGCCGTCGTCGGCGCCGCCGCCCCCGCGCTGCACGAGGTAGTCTTCGGCGTCGTCGGGCGTGCTCCAGATGTACGTGTGCTCCAGCGGCGCGCCGCCCTCCGGCGGCCGCAGCGCGGCGACCTGCCCGCGCGTCGGGCGGATCAGCCCCGTCATCCGCGGCAGCAGCCGCGACGTGTAGCCGTTGGTCGCGAGCAGCACCTGGCGCGCGACGACCTGCCCGCGCGGGGTGTGCAGCACCCACGCGTCCCCGTGCCGCTGGAGGTGCGTGACGGGCGTGGTGGTCTGCAGGTTGAACTTGGTCTCGCCGCCGCCCGTCCTCCGCAGCAGCTCCTCCAGCACCCACGCCACGAGCTTGTACGGCCACAGCCGCGCCGCGTGCGGGTGCACCACGGCCGCGCGCGCGCCCGGCACGCGCAGCCGCCGCAGCTCCGCGGGGTCCTCCACGTACCGCACCTTGTCCGCGAGCGCCGGGTGGTGCCGCCGCAGCAGCCGCACGTTCTCCGCGGCCGCGCGCGCCTCCGCCTCTGTCGCCAGCCGGCACACGGCGCCTGGCGACGCCCAGTCGCACGGCACGCCGCGCGCGCCCACCAGGTCCCGCAGGAAGAAGTAGTTGGCGAGCTCAAACGCGGCCACGCGCGGCTTGGTCACGAAGATGAGCGGGTGGCAGTGGCCGCCGTTCTAGACGCCCGAAGGGGGCCTCCATTGTTAGCCCCCGTCCTCGGTATCAATATGTAATGATGAATGTGGAATGATGTAAAGTGTAGTGAACGTACCCGGCCGGTGGCCCCCCAGCACGCCTCGCGCGCCTCCAGCATGAGCACGCCGCGGCCCGCGCCCACGAGCTCGCGCGCGGCGAAGGCGCCCGTGATGCCGCTGCCCACGACGACGACGTCGGCCCGCGCCGGCAGCGCCTCCGTCGTGCGGTGGCCCAGCAGCGCCGGCGACGGGTCGTGGTGCCAGTACGAGTGCGTGCTCTCGGGCGTCGGCAGCTCGGCCTGGCCCTCCTGGAGCTTCATCTGCGTCATGACGAGAAAGACCAGGGTGTAGGCAGGAAACGGGTTTCTTCTATATTCCACTTCCTTCAGCCTTTTTTTCCTCTTGTTTCTGATGACCGTGGTTTGTCCCGTTGGTGATTGCGAGATCGCTGACTAGGGCGGGGACGGAGGAGGGGGAGTGGATGCTGTGTGATCGGATGCAGGCTGGGCCACTCTGGCTGCCTGAAAGCGACTGACGACGCAGCCTGATGACGACTTCGTTTACGCGTCGCTTGAGCACTCGTCACAAACGACATGTGCAATGCCCGCTGACCCAGTGCTCTAGACTACCACAGTTGTGCATAATTTCCACACGCTGGGCAGCTAATTAACGAGTGCATCACTATCAATCCGCAGCATCATCAAATGCAAAGAGCAAATGTTAGGTTAAGCCATAATGTGTTCATACCATTTCATCGTTAGACTCATACGCAACAAAATAAACGTCCACTAATATGCTCGCGACGCCCCGTGCTGAGATCCATATCCCTTCCAGGTCCTATCGATGTCCTCCCATCTACTATAATACGTATATATTTACATGATCCTTGAACGCCAAAAAAAATCCATAAGCAGTAACCATCTTGCTGTTCCGTGGCAATCAAACCAGATTTGTATAGCCCTTCCTTTTGTGCTTCCATAGCATAGTTTCTTTCCCGGTGTATATATAATGCCAAGCTGAAACTTGAAGCTTCGTATCCACCGGCCATATATCTAATATTTCAAGTGTAATTCGTTCTTGGGCGTCGCCGTTTCGGCGAGCCATTATTTCTGTAGCGGTGCTGTTGACGCCTGGTTGTGGTATGTGTTGTAATGCCAAATAACTCCAAATAAATCATGTCGTTGTGTAACTCCGTGCTGTGTATGGCGACCCAGTTTCGTTGGCAGCAACTTGCAAATCTGTTGTCAAGCCATAGGGTTCTTGCCATATTTCCAACTGAGCGAAATTTCCGTGTACGTTTCTCAGTACTGCTTCCAATCCAATCGAAGCTCGAGGTGTATCCTTTCATATGTATGCAGCATTGCTCTTTGGCTAGATGGGCTGCCTTGTCTAATTTAGACATCTGTCATTTCCGTGTCGCTGTCGAGAGCAATCGCAACCAACGGCATGTCCTGTAGTCCCAGGCTGCCTTCGTAGACGGTGGCTGGGGCATTGCGATGTTCGGCGACCCACTGAAGCCCCTCAAGCTCCAAGACTTGGTCGATGCGAGGTCTGTCGCTGGGCTTTCTCGCCGTCATCCAGCGAACAATAGAGTCGAGAGAGCTTGGGTGGAAGGCCTCGACCATGAAGGCGGGTTGCTGGCTGCAAACACTGTTCTTGAATGAATTCGGAACATTGCCTCTGCTGTTCTTGTTCGCCAACAGTTCGCTGCTATGCACAACTTCGAGTGGGTTCCCGCTGGCATCACGCTGCACCTCATTAGAGGGCGTCCAAGTGAGGCTAGGAACTTCCGAAAGGTCTCCTGATCGGAGGGCAGACCACGTGGGACCATTGTCGGGAAGCACGACGTTGGCTGCAACCTCCAAGGTAATGAGTCCGAGAGAGAAGACATCCGCTGGTTGACCAACTTGACCCTCGAGCATTTCGGGAGCCATGTACTCCCTGTCGCCCTCCGTATCCACGCTAGACTTCTCGGAGCAGGCTTGTGCGAGACCGAAATCACCAATCTTCAGAGCACCCTCAAAGTTGATGAGAATGTTGGCTGGTTTCATGTCCAAGTGCATAAAGCCAGCATCGTGGATTTCCTTCAGGCCCAGCGAGAGGTCCTGTAGGATCTTGAAGATGCGGAAATCATCGAGTCGTCCACCACGGCCCACATTACCCAGGAACTTCTCCAAGGTCCCTTCCTCGCAAAATTCGGTCTGAATGTACAGATGGAGGTTATGCTCCCACTCATCAATGTAGTGCACGACGTGCTCGGCATGGGACAAGGCCTGAAGAATGCGAGCCTCACGTAGCTTGGCCTCACGGTCTTTGTGGCCGATGTAAGGATTCTTGCTCTTCTTCACAGCATACACTTCGCTCCTCGCCGGGCTCTGGCCAAGATTTCGTGCTGGCGTCATGGACAGAGACTCGGAGAAAAGGCTCCGGCTCGTTTTGGTGACGCGATAGACGGTGGAGAATACCCCCTTACCGACCTGTTCGACCTTGTCAAACTTTGAGTAGAGGCTCGCATCGATATCTAGGTCGCTGGTGCGATCATTGACAGGAGTCACAAAAATGCTGGTGGATGAGCGGAAGTCTCTAGCGGTGGTGGGCGTGACGGGAGGCGGCATGGAGCTTTCGGCGGCTTCGTTAATCTGGGAGAGGGAGAGGCGGCTGGTATCAACCGGCAGCATCCCCTCCTGCGGGGTCTGAGGAGTGCGCTGCCTCTCAATGGGAGACGCGGTAGAGGATCTCGGAGGCACCTGCTTGACAGCAGAGAGGGGGGGGAGGACAAAGGTACGGTTTGCGCTTGGGCTCTCGAGAGACTGCTCACTCAGGTTGCTCAGGCTGGGGGTCAAGCTGTTCTTGGTAGGTGTGGGTGGGATATCGGTGTCCAAGCTGCTGGTCAGGTCGGCATTTTCACCGAATAAGGTGCGATCCTCGGCGTCAAGGCTGAGGACGCTACCCCGACGAGCACGGAGTCCCGATGGGCCACGCTGGAAAATGCTCATGCCCTTGGCAGTGTTGCCAAATGTGTCAGGAGCACGGATAGGTGCAGCTGAAAAGGGCGTAGAGGGCATGCCCGCAAATGAGCCTCTGCTGTTACCTCGCTTTCTCATACCGGTTCCTGCTTGAGGGGGGAAGGTAGCAAACGGGTTGCTGTGCTTCTTACACGGCGTGTCAGGGGGGGCAAGCTTCTTGTCGTCCTCCTCTGGATTGCGGTTGACCTTGGAAATCAAACCGGTGGAGCTGAAAGCGCCCTCCCACAACTTGGGCTGATTTGGCGTGGCCACAGCCTTGGTGTGGTCATGGGCGGATCGGGCTGTAGGACGGGTGGCGTTGAGAGGGAGGGAGCGGGAGAATGGGTGAGGTTTGGGCCGGTCAAAGCTGGGCCGGTCGTAGCTGGGCCGCTCAAAGCTGGGCCTGACTGGTGCATAGGGAGCGGGCTCTTCTTCGGTCAAGCTGTTTCCCGAGGAAGATGTGGTTAGAGTCTTGGAGAGGGGGTGGGGTTGGTGGGATTTGCTGTCCATGGGGTGGATGGACGGGTTCGGCAGAGGAGAGACATTCGAGAAGGGACTATCTCTGGGGACCTGCGGGGGGACGAAGTGGTCGGTGGAAAGCCGTGGCCTGCTTCTGCCGGGGGTGGAGAGGTCGGACGAGAGCTGAGCGAGCTGACGCTCACCAGTGCGTCTGCCTAGAGAGCGTTGCTGCAGAGTTGATTTGCGGAGGGAGGAAGAACGCTTGGGAACAGACGAGGTGGGGGAGGGGGAGGAATGGGTGTCGCCGTGGAAAGCGACAGGCATAGCCGAGAGCTCGTATTCAGGATGGGGATCCTCATGAATATCAAAACTTTGAGATGAGGTGGTGTTGCTGCCAAAAATACTGAAGCCTTCAGGGTTACCAAGGGTAGCGATGCCGTGCATGCTGCGGCGTTTGGCGACAGGGCTGCCTTGGTTGGGATGATCCAGGTTCATCGTCGCATCACTGCGCTTGAGAGCACCGGTGGTTGAGACCATGTATTCGGGCGTTAGGTCCAGAGCTTTGAGAAAGGCAGCTTGGGAGGAGCCAGTCACGTCAAGATGAAGACTGTGGCGCGAGGGTTTCTTGTCGAGAGTCTTGAGAGCGGCGGCGCTTCCTCGCAGGTTTTCCTGGCCGGGGGAGTAGCGATGTCGCGGGGAGGCGGAAGTGGCAGGACGCGCGTAGGTGGTGGAATCGGAAGTCGTGTTGAGGCTGCGTTTGATCGGGCTCTTGGGCGAGGCGCGACGTGCCAGATGGCGGGCGGGCGAGAGAGTTTTGGTAGATTTTGCGCTACGCAGCGACAGGCGAACACTAGGACGCAGCGGCGTCAAGACGGGTGACTGCAAAGGCGTGGTAGACTGCGCGGGTGCAGCAGCGGGGGGCGCAGAGTGCGGATGAGCAGCAACGACGGCGGCGGCAGCAAGGCGGTGTTGTTGAGGCTTGGGCGTGAGCACAAAGCGTCGGGAAGGGGTCCTGGGCGAGGCGGGCAGCGAACGATCGGAGCTCTGGGAATTTGTGCGAGAGAGAAATTTGGAGGGGGATCGCGAGAGCGAGCGGCGGAGGGTGCGGACGGCGGAAGACACGTCAATCTGATGGGCGTGGGTGGGTGATGGCAGAGCCAAAGTGCCGCCCGAGTTGGAGAATGACATTGTGTGTTTGTTGTTGAGGAATGCGCGCAGCGAGGGCGTTGGTAGCGGGGCCACACAATGAGGAATGTCGACGAAACAGCGGCTAGCCCAGGTGGCGAAGAGGCGAGGGGGAAGCTAGAGAAGGCCGGCTTGAATCAACGGCTTTGCAAAGGAAAAAAAAAA
>LUFD01003842.1:17073-34991 GCA_003025255.1 Cordyceps pruinosa
GTCTCACGTCTATATTTCCCTCTGCAAGAGTCCCGTTACAGCTGCTACATTGAAGTCTCTAACAACACAGGACGAGCTACGCTGCGGAAACATCGTTCGGGCATCCCCTCGGCGGGTTCTAGATCAAGGCCGACATAGTCTTTCTTATTTTTCCCCCATTCCATTCCTCACTATTTCTCTGCAACTTTTGTGAAGCTATCTACAACTTGTAGTCCTCTCACATGAATGTGCACTGACAGCTTCCCTCTCTCAAAGTTCCAAACCCCAAGGACCAACAACGAAAGCCAGAAATTACCGTCTACGTTGACAAACATACGCTCCATGTTGCTGTCTCCCCAGCAAAGAACAGTCCCCCGTTCCCACCTTCCACCGACTCCTCACTAGCCCTCCTCATTATACCACAGCGCCCTGTAGTCCTTGTACGCCGTATACGGCCTCTCAAACTCCTCGTCGTACTCGTCCGCCAGCCACCCCACGCCCGGCAGCAGCACGTCCCTGTGCCAGCCGAACGGATTCTCGGCGTGCCCGTACAGGTAGGCCCCAATCTCATCGCTGAACCACAGCCCGCGGCCGACCACGTTGTCGCGCACCTTGGCGAGGCCCATCGTCACGCGCGGCCAGTGCGCCTCCGGCCACGCCGCCCAGCCCAGCCGCCCCTTCATCGCCTCCAGCAGCTCGCCGTGGCTGGGACGGCGCGCGTGCTCCGGATCCCCGGGGCGCTCCAGCTCGAGGAAGCTCAGCTCGACGGAGCGCAGCGTCTCCGGCAGCGCACCCAGCGCGGCGACCAGGTCGTCGACGCGCACGACAAACCCGGACAGCCCAAAGTGCGTCAGCCGCGTCCACACGTCGAGCGGCAGCAGCGACGTGAGCGGGAAGAAGCGCCGCGGCACCGGGGAGGACGCGTCGGCCTGGCCGTCGCCGCGCAGGCGAAAGTGCTGCAGGTGCGTCGCCTCGGCAAGCAGCGCCTTGAGGTGGCCGTTTTCGAGCAAGGCGATGTCGGCGGGCCGCGTGCCCGCGAGGAGCACGGGCAGGTCGAGGCGGCGGAAGCCCGGCTGGCGGAGGAGCAGCGCGAGATTGTCGCGCTCGTCGCAGTCCTGCGCGAGCATGTAGGCGCTGACGCCCGTAGGTAGCGCGTGTACGTCGATGACTAGCTCCTTCACCACGGGCACCGCGCTGGAACCGCGCCGGACTCGGCCTGCCAACGTTGCGAGCACCAGTAGTAGGCCGCGCCAGCGCGTCTTCTCCGCGCGCACGTCGGCCGCGGTCCATCCGGGGCCGGGCACCCACGGGCCGAGCGGCCGCAGCGCCGCCGGCTCCTGGGATGTCGGCCAACCGCGGGGGATCGGGTAGTTGAAGCCGTACGGGAGGCCCCGGATCATGGGGGTGTGGTACAGCGGGGTGTACAAGAAGCCGTGTGTCGCTGGTGTCACCGTGATGCGCTCCAGCGCGGGAAAAGCGTCGATGGCCTCCGCAAGGGCTCGGACGTCCTCTCCGGCCGCCATTGCCTTGGTCTGCTCCCGGAGCAGTCCCAGGTAATGCTGGTAGCTCTCCTCTAGCGGTGGCTGCCTCGCCCGCTGCGCGCTCATCGCGGCCCGCCGCGCCAGGTTGCCCGTGTCGTTGGCGTTGCGGCCGTGCAGCTCCCGTAGATTTCTCTCGCGACGACCGCCAAACCACGCGCGCATGGCGCCCTCTCGTGCCGCACCCCGTAAGGCCTCGTCGCCCATCTCGCCCTCGCCGCCCGGCAGCCACGCGTCGTCGGCAAGCTCATCGTCCAGCTCGCGGCGGCGGGCGTCGTTCTGGCGGTCGTCCCTGCGCCCCGGGTCTGCGAGGCGCGCGTCGTCAAAAACAATCTCGCGCACGCCGAGGCGAAAGGTCGGGTGCGCAGCGATGGCGCGGAAGACGGCCAGGTTGCGCGGGTCGGGCGAGAGGAAGACGCGCGTGAACCGCGGCGGCACGGCGTGGCAGATGGCCGGGCCGGCGAGCCGGAGTGCCTTGATGTCTTTGTTGGGAAGGTGACGGCATACACCTGCGAGAATCTCTGAAGGAAGGTCTATCAGCTGCGTCTTCTTGTATGGGTTGGGCTCCGGTTTGGACCCCATAGCGCGTGTTTGTGCGTGCAGCGTCTGCGCGCGCGTGTATACGTGTGCTGGAGCAGTGCCAAGGCCGTTCGATAAACTCTTCCAAGCAGGGAGGACTAAAAACGCGAAGAGGAACTTGATGCTGTGGAAAGACTGGCTGTAGATGCACGTTTGATGTTAGCGGTTGGACGTCTGCTGTCACAAGAATGTGAGGAGGGCTGACCTCAACTGACTTGTCTTGCCCAAGTGTCGCAGGCCTTGTCAATGAACTGGTGCGCTTCGAAACAAAAAAGCAAGCCTAGTTACCGCCAGGCAGCAAAGCCGTAGACCAGGTCGAGCAAGACGGCGCCTGTGAGGTTGTTTGTGAGATGGTGAATGACGGACAATGATGGACGGAGGAGAAAGCGGCTGCGGGGTTGCACAGGTCCATCCGAGCATCGACGTTAGGCAGCAGCAGCCGTTTGCGCCTCGGTGGTTTCATTGTTTAAGAAAAGTGTGACATGATTTATTGTCTTGTCTAGATAACTAACATTAATTGGCTCTATGCTTACAATCCTTTTCGCCGTCTCATATAAATGCTCGTGTCGCACCTTGGGCGTCCTTGGGTTTATTGCTTGCCCGGGGACAGCCTCCACGCCCGCAGCGGCAGCGCCTGGAGCTGTCGCACCTTGGGCTTGATGTACCAGAAGAACGTCACCGCGCCAAAGAGCACGCACAGGATGTTGACCCAGTAGAACCCGTCGCGCGTCATCTCGCACACGCCGCCGCCGTCCCGACACCTCTCCTTCTCCGCCTGGACGGCGCACGAGAAGGCCTCCGTCACCAGCGGGCCCTTGAGCTTGGAGCTGCTGGTGTGCTTGCCGGGGTGGCAGGTGGCCACGGTGAAGACGTCGACAAGGCGCAGCACAAAGTAGCGCGGGAACGTGCCGCCGAGGTTGGAGACGGTGGCCAGCAGCGTCATGTAGGTGCCGCCGATGACGGGGTCCGAGACCTTGGCGTGGAAGGCCGAGACGGCGACGAACATGATGGTGTTGGTAAAGGTCGAGATAATGTGCTCGAGGATGACGATGATGAGATACCACGTCGTGACGCCCTCGGCGGGGAAAATGGCCACGGTGAGCTGCGCGAGGAGCGCCGCACCGAGACGGCCGACAAAGCCCCAGCCCCAGAGCCTCATGGCGCCGTATTGTTGCGACCACATGCCTGCGTAGTAGCCCAGGCCAATCTCAAAGGGAAAGTCAATCAGTACTGTCAGGGCCATGTTGTCTTTGCCGAAGCCCTTGTCGAGAAGCTTGAGGTTGGTGACGCCGTCGTTGGCCTGGAAGCCAATCTTGGCAATCAGGTGGACAATGATGATGGTCTGGACATTCTTGAGCTTGAGGATGCCCCACATGATCTTGTAGACCTCCCAGACGCCCTCCTCGTTTTGCGACTTTTCCTCGCGCTTCATGAAGCCGAGGCCGATGGTGACAAGAATGTACATCCAGCCCCAGAAGGTCAGGTAGCCGCCGAGAGAGACGAGCCCCTCGTCGGAGGGGACGGAGCGGAACCACTTGTTGGCAAAGTCGGAGGCGTTGAGGGCGAGGAACACGGTGTAGGACATGAAGTGGCCGGCGGTGAGGCCGACGGTCTGGGCAGTGGAGGCGTAGGAGACGTTGCTGGGGGTAAGCAGCGTCAAGGCCCAGCCATCAACGGCGATGTCCTGGGTGGCGCACATGAGGACGAGGAAGAACCACCAGAGCATGAAAGCCCATACGGTGGGGCCGCCCGGCTTGCCGGTGGTGGCCATCATGGACTCGACGTGGCTTCCGAGCCAGAGCATGCCGAAGCCCGAGAGGAACTGGATGGGGACGATCCAGGTCTTGCGGCGGCCGAAGCGGGGGCTCCAGACGGCGTCGACAAAGGGGCTCCAGAGGAGCTTGAGCGAGTAAGGGTACGAGGCCAGGGTGAAGACGCCAATCTCGCTGTAGGACATGTGGTTCTTGAGGAGGAAGGGGACGGAGCCCATGGCGAGGCCCATGGGGATGCCCTGGAGGAAGTAGAGCAGGACGAGCAGGGAGAAGTTGCGCTGGTCCTGCAGGGGCAGCTGGAAGAAGCCGGCGTCGCTGCCGGTCGGGGTCTTGGGGACGGGATCGTCGAGGGAGAAGGACTCGCGGGCCATGTAGTTGGAGGCGAGGGCGGCCGAGTCGTTGCTGGCCGTCTTGCGGCGCATCTCGACGCCGGCGTTCATGGTGCCGTTTTGCTTGCGGGCTGCCTTGCCGTGGCCGTTGCCGTTGCCGCTGCCGTTGGCTTTGCCGTTGGCTTTGCCGTTGGTCTCGCCGTCGGTCCTGATGGACAAGGGTGCAGCAGCGCTCTTCTCCTTGTGCGACTGCGGACGTCGCGCTCTGGCCCCCATAGGAAGAAGTTGTGACCTCTGGGGATCGGGAGAGCGCAGGGGCGGTAGGTCCCAGGCTCAGACTTGGTTGTTTTGCTTTTTGGGGGGTTGGGTCGTTTTTTTCTTTTCGGAAACGATCGACGACGGAGATGCTGCGGCTGGAAAGGGTTCAGTTGCGCATGAAATGGGGTGGAAATTTGTAAATAGTTGATGGGAGTCGGAATCGTGTAGTGGTGGTTGGTCTCGTGTCGTCAACGGAGGCGTAATGGAGGTGGATGTTGGTGGTGATGGGTGTCTGGCTAGTAGCAGCAACCACGCAATCGAAGAGAGTGGGAACGAAGGGAAAAATCGAGTATAAAAAAAGAGAGGGAATGAATGTCAAATCGGACGGGCGAGAAAGGTCGGGTCGGAGGCGAACCACTATGCGCGCGCTCCGGGCTGTCGGGCTGCCTGCGTGGCGACGCTACCGTGGCCTCAAGGGCTTACAAATTTGTGGTGGAGGAGGACGCTGCCTTTTTTTTGGGCTTGGGAGGTGGCGTCGGCCGTGAACTGCTGGCGTACCGGCCAACGGGAAGAGGAAAGGGAGAGAAAAAGAAAGCGCACAGAAGGAAGAAGGGAAGACGCAGATGTTTCAAGGCCGCAATCAGAAACCGCCGTCCCCGAGCCAAGAGATGAGGGAATCAAGATTGGTGCTTGTCTGGGGGAAGAAGAATGAGGCTTGTTTTTGGCTGCAAAGGGTCCCCGCACTTTACAGCTGCCACCCCCTGGACCTGGTACCTGGTACCTGAAGCACTACCATTTTTGGCCGGAGGAGGTTGTACCTATCATCACCGCGGATCCTCCGCTTACAGACGCACAGCGGGATGCAATACTGCCAGACATGGGGAGGCAAGACGCGATCAATATCAATAACCATTCTACCCAGCCCATAAGCATAAAACAGCCGCTGCATTACCGTCCCCTTGCCCAGCGTCGCAGCCCTCCCCCGCTGCAGCCAAGCCCGTGGGGCTGCCCTGCTGTTCCCCAGCATATACCTTACCTAAGGTACCTGTAAAGAAGTACCAAGGTACAAAGGTACACAGGCACATGTCACTCCCTCTTATCTTATCGCGCCCGCGTCCCGTCCATCAACAACACGCGACTGATCATCACCCCCGTCCCATTCGCGACCTCAATTCAATCCTGGGCGTCCAGAGGGGAGGGAAAAAATCTCACACTGTCACCATGGAGGACCAGGAAAACACAAGACCACAGGTCGACCCCCTCGACAAGGAAATTGCCTCTCTAAAAAAACGAGGTACATCTTCTCCCTCTCTCCTCCTCGTTTGTCCACCTCCATCTAACCTTTCACCACCACACAGTCGCCGCCATGCAAAAACGACTCCAGATCGAATGCTCCACCATCCTCTCCTCCACGTCCATCCAAAGCCTCATCCAAGACGCCTCCACCACCGCGTCCTCCTCGCTGACGAAATCCGCCCAGTCCACCACCTCCACCGCTGCCGCTTCCCTCCAGAAGCGCGCCGACCAGCAGGCCGCCTACATGCAGCAGTGCGCCTACCGCATCGCCACGCCCATCACCGCCTTCCAGGTGCGCGACCCGGACCCCCACGCCGTCGACGCCGGCCGCGTCCTCGGCCTGCGCTTCGAGGTCATGTCCCAGGGCCTCTTCCTGCGGCCCTACTACGTCATGCTCAACCGGCCCTGGCCCGAGTCGCCCGCCCACCTGCGCGTCCACCGCCACACCGTGCCGCCCGCCGTGCCCGTCGCCGGCCTCGCCGCCCGCCACCTGCCCGCGCCGCGCGCCGCTAACACTACGCAGCCGCAGACCGCGCAGGACCTGGAGCGCTTCGCGCGCGCGCTGCGCCGCGAGATCACGCGCTTCCACAACCGCCTCGGCCTGACGGCGGACCTGCGCAAGACGGTCGGCGTGCAGCGCAAGGGCGGCGCCGCCGCCCCGCCGGCCGTCACGCCCAGGGACGTCGTCGAGGCCGGCATCGCCGACG
Source organism: Cordyceps pruinosa (assembly GCA_003025255.1). Taxonomy (NCBI): domain Eukaryota; kingdom Fungi; phylum Ascomycota; class Sordariomycetes; order Hypocreales; family Cordycipitaceae; genus Cordyceps; species Cordyceps pruinosa. The sequence goes on from LUFD01003842.1 coordinate 23,532, forward strand.
TCGAGGCCAAGCACGTCAAGCTCGCCTGGGCCGACGGCCGCAGCGGCCGTATCCTCATGGATAAGGACGGCAGGGTGCGCAAGTTTGTCGTCTTTGGGCCCCACGGCCGAGACTGGAGGATGACGAGGCTGCTATTTGACCCGAGAGATGGCGTCGACGACATTGCCAGGAAACTACGGCGTTATGCTGCAGCGGCGACATGACGCGTGTCCACGGAAGTATAGATGTATATAAAATAGTAATATATAAACGATTCATGACCAGCTTATGTCGGAAATTCCTTCACGAGACATTGATTCCATGGCAGAGAATGACTGTATGCATGCTGGCAAGACCTGGCATATATGTAGTGTCAGGTCTAAGGGCAGTCCAAGCACTACGTAGGCTGAAACACAAGAGGACGTATTGTGTGTGAAAAATCACTTTTCTATTTAAAATCAGAAAAAATTAAAGTACAGTAGAATCAAGGCCAACCCCAAATATGCCTCTCTAAAGAAACGTCGCCCCCATCACGCCAGTGCTCCAAACCACCCACCAGCGAGACCGCCCCGTAGGTTGTAAATAAGTAAAAAATGCCCACAAAGAAAAGTTGGCCTCCCATATATGCAAAATTGTGGGATGCGTTGCTTCTGTGTTTGTTCGTTGCAGGCGTTGCGCCGCCCTGCAGCGGGTATATATTCCATAAACTTCATGAGTTTGTGTTGTATATGTACGGCTAGCACCGGCGCGGTGAGAGTCTCACCGCGCCGTGCGGACCATGACAGCATCAAGAGGTTTTTTTTTTCTTTGGTCGTATTTACAGAAGGGCAGCGACGGCAGCGACGGCGGCAAAGAGGCCGATCTGGGCCTGGGCACCGCCGTTGACGATGACGGGGGGCTGGGTCCAGGTGTTGTTGCCGCCCTGGACGGGGGGCACGACCGAAGCCGGGGGAGCGGGCGCCTTGGTGGTCTGGGGGGGAGGAGCCGGGGCGGTGGACCAGATCGGGGTCTGGGTCTGGGGAGGGGGCGCGACGGTGGTGGTCTCCGGGCAGGGGCTCTCGGTGACGGGGGCCGCGGTGCTGGTGACCGGGACCGGGACGACGGGCGTCGGGGTCGCGGTGGCGGTGTTGGTGGCCGGGCAGATGGTGGTGGTGACGGTGGTGACCTCCGTGGTGCGGGCCGGGCAGTCGGTCACGGTGGGCGCGCAGTCAATGACCGTCTTGGTCACGACGTTGGTGGCCGTCGACGTGGTCCAGGTGTGGTGGCCGTGGGTGCAGTGCTCGCACGGGTGCACGTAGTGCCAGTCGTCGTCGGTGGCGTCGCAGCCGTCCATATCGACGCCGGGGTGCGACGGGTGCCAGGTGTGGGTGCGGCCCGGCGGGGGAGGGTACTTGGGGCCCAGCGAGGCGCTGATCTCAATGCCCGCGGGGAGCTTGACATCGGCCTCCAGAACCGTGTTGGCGAGGAGGCCGTCCGCGAGGCCGGGGTGGGCGGCGACGATGGAGACGAGGGCGGCGGCGACAGCAAAGGACTTCATCTTGACTGATCTGGGGGCTTGTGAAGAAGAGGCTTCAGTAAGAGCGCGTAAGCGAAGGTGTTAGAACTGGAAGGTAAAAGAGTGTATGGGTGAGTGAGTTCTGAGTGTTCAAGCGGAAGCTGTTGTGGTTGAGGGTGGTGAGGAGAGAGTCGGAACCATGGCGGGAGGACAGCCGGCTTAAATAACTGATCATCTCGGATCCAAGCACAGGGACAATATCGCGCCGCGATCCCATGCCCACCCAGGCTCGCCCTTGGCTCTCTCCCCTATCGTTCGCCGCCGCCTCCATCTCTCCCTCTGTTCCCGACAGCAAACACACTGGCACAATGCCGCTCCCCGCCCTCTCGACGCGGCATAGCTCTGATTCACGGGGGAAATGAGGGACAGAGACAAGACATGGCAGATGCGAGTGGGCACCCTTTGTCATTACCCATATCCACCTGACCGCATTCCCTTTTCCCGGGCTGTTCTGTCACCGGTACTCCCATCATCCAGGGCGAAGGCCAAGGGGGACGAGTGAGGTCCGGGGCGGCCCCAGCTTTGCGGGCCTCGTGTCTTACCAATCCTGGCCATCGGCGGACGGTTCCATCGAATTAGAAGGCCCAGGCGCAAATAACGCCCGTTTTGCCAGGGCTCCGTCCAGCCATCCGATCCCACGCCCGCCACCCAACTGCAGCTCGGACCTGCGTTCGTCGCACTGCTGCACACCTGCGCCGAGGGAAAAGTACCATTCACCGTTGTTGCGTGTTTTGCACGTAAAGTCGCCCTGGGCTTGGAAATGTCGATCCGCATTACGCGGCCTGTCGTGGTGGGCGTCTAGTACCTGACTCCGCACCCAGCTCGTGTAAGTGGCCACCGTAGCGCAGAGCATTCAACGTTCCAAGAACAGACTGCTGCCAGATAGAACCATCAAATAGAACGATTCGACTCTGGGCCGTCCATATTTCTTCTCAGATCTTGCGGGCGCCATTCGCGTATTGTTGCGCCAGCGTTGACAGGCCATCCCGTGGCCGTGGGCGCCCGCCGTTGCTGCACCTTGAAGGGGGCGAGCGGATGTCTCAGGCAGTTCACGCCCCAATTTCCAGCTTTCGAGGAGGTGAGCGAAATCCCACTGGTCAAGGACACCACTGCAGGGTTGCCATGTATCATTCGTATTCCCTTTCCCACACACTGTCTTGCCCCTTTGCAAAAACACGAAAACTCGGTTAGCAAGGGGGATAACACGCCAGAAGCAACCCTTGCCTGATCTAGGTGATCGGGGCGGCCTCGCCTTCGAAAAAGCAACTACCGGCTGGCGCCCCCTCGGGCAAGTTCAGACTAATCCGCCTACACGGCTAGCACCGACTGGAAAGGAGAGAGCAAGGGCAGCAACAAAAACAAGTAAAAAAAAGAAACTTGTGTCAGGACAGCCCTTTCGTTCGTCTCCTCGGGCTTGGGCGACTCCTCATGTCTCGTCCAGCTGCAAAAGACGCAGCGCGGCTTGTCGTGCTTTCTTCTGTACGATCCCGCCCTGCGTTGTTTCAACGCCACGCAAGACGGATCACACACAGTGCAGCATGTAAGTTACTGCACGCAACCTACTAGTTATGGCAGTTCGTTGTTTGTTTGTTTGTTTTCTTTCTTTCTTTTCCGGGATTCTTTTTCTTGTTGTGAGATCCTTGGCGTCGGGCCGAGGACCCGGGGTGACTTCTGCCAGTGCACCTCAATTCTGGAGAGAAAAATGTCCAGGATTGAAACGCTGTAGCACGGAGCCAGCGCTCATGTAAACGCGGGCAAGATGGTTCACCCGCTGTTTGCAGTGTCCTTGCAGCCCACCAGTTCGTCCGGTAAAATGCGCCAAAGCCACCGCGCCGTTCACCAGTCCAACGCCTTGTCCGTCTTTTGCTCGACGCCCGATTTGGCTTGCTCATCTGATGTCATTTCTACTCGGGGCCCTGTTTCATCACGCAGGATATCGAGCCGGATATGCCACCGCTGCACCTGCACCTCGACGATGCTCGCCCACTTTCTGATCAAGGGGTGCGCCTCTGCCACGTCGGGAAACAATACCTCCCTTTCGTCGCCTTGCGGGTTGACGTTGTAGGTCCAGTTGCCGTCGGGTGCCCAATACTCTGGGCTAAAAATATGCTTGGTGCTGAGCTCCTCGCGGGCCTGATCCAGCAGCCTCCCTGCCCCCGCCGATTGCTCGTCCTTGAGGGGCTCCAGGGCGTTGCTAATGCCCTCAAGTATGCCAATAAGATGCCCGGCCCGCTGGCCAATCGTGGCACCCAAGCTGAAGCCTTCATCGAAGCCCGGCTGGATACTGGCCTCCTTCGCCACCGATACGCCTTCCCTGTAGCCCGACGTGCTGTGCTCCGCCTGCAAACGACTCATATCTGTCGGGTGTGTGGATTCCGGCGCCTGCGGCGGGACATTCAGGTCGTCGACGCCGTCGTCTGCGCCAAAGACATCGTCCAGAGGGTCTGAGGGAGCAGCCACAGCAAGGACTGCTGGGTCGAGCTCTTCAGCCTGATGTCGCCCCTGAGAGAAGTGGGAATCCTCCATGGAGAGATCTCTTGGCTGCTGATGCATGTCTGTGACAGAGTTCCTTGGTTCGATCTATGACGGGCCGCAGGGAGGGAAATAAGGTGCTTGCAAGAAAATTCTGGAGATTTGACAGATCCAGCTTGTGTGGATGCGGGCAAAGTCCGTACAGTATGACGCTATTTGTGCACTGTGTTAGTGCCCAATTCCCAGCCCATACCACACAGTGCGCAAATCATCATCACGACCGCCCGCTTGTTGCCCTCCACGCACAAGCCCTCCCTCGACGGCAAGCGCCTATTTTCTTTCTTTTTGTTCTTGACAGTAGATCTACAGAGTGGGCGCCCAAGTGAGTGTAGATGTTTTTAGCGCAAGACACTCGTCCCTTGTAATCTCGTCTTGCTGAGCTGGACGCGATTCTAACCTCGCTAGCATCTCTTTTTAAGATCCGGACAGCCGAAACAAGAAACGGGAAAAAGAAAACATAGCTTTCGCTCCGCAGAGGCGACTCAGAATGCTGGTGAGCTAGCAGATGTTGCTGCTTGTCGTACCAAGAAGAACCTGCATACATCAGCAAAATACATCAGAGCCCTGCAGTCATGCTGTGACGACGAACGCCGCACGGCGCTGATCTGATGACAGAGATGCAGGATAAATCTGCGCCGACGATGCTAAACATTCTTTCTCTCATCTAGAAAGGCAAAGTTGAATAGTTTATTGCTGCGAATAACTGTAGGGTATGTGACAGCACAGCCATGCGTCTAGTTGCGTCTGCTTTTTCCACCTGCCTTATACCTCGAAGTATTGAATCAATGGAGCTAATAATAGCGTACTATGTTGGCGTTGGTAGCAAATACCGTGCTGTCAAAGTTATTCCTCCAAATCTTCACTCAATCCACCCCAACTCGAGTCCTGCCCTTGTGCCAATGGCCTAAAACTCCTGCTCCCGCTCACCGGCCATTCAAGTCTGCCGTCAGTTCAAGTAGCTCAAGGCCTCGAGGAAGCGCACCCAAGAGGTTCGTGGCAGGTGATTTCGAAAAATCTATCAGGAAGACTTATCTTCTTAAGTTTATTGCAGGAAGTCCATCTAGATCTCCGCCCGGGCGCCTCTTCGTCACCAGCAGACGACGAAGCGCTGCTCCACGCTTTGGCCCAAGTCTCGCTCCGGGACGTCGTCCTCGCGGTTCCAGGCGGACTCGACGCCGACATTGCCGAGGCATCTCTTTCACACGGTCAGAGGCAGCTTTTCTGCCTGGCGCGGGCGCTTGTTGTCAAAAACAGCCGAGGGAGTTCCGGGGGGATCCTGGTGCTCGACGAGGCCACGAGTGCGATGGATGCAGCGACAGAGCGCTTGATGATGGATGTGGTTGAGACTACTTTTGCGGCTTACACGGTGCTGGCTGTGGCGCACCGGCTGGAAAGTGTGCGTAAGTTTGACAAATTACTGACGCTGGATCAGGGTATCCTAGTGAAGGTTAGTACACCTCACGAGTTGGATGCGGAGGATAGCTAGATACACAACACCTGGACGGTGATTGAGCAATATCTACCCTCTGCGAAATGAGGGAAGGAGGGAAAGTTTGATCCGAATGAGATTGCCATCCGCACAGCTATGATCTTGCATAGTTTAGCTCAATACACAACTTGTGTTGAGCTTGCGGCGGTCGCAGCCACCGCCCCCGATCATCCTAGGGGAAATCCTTTCAAGTGATAGATTGGACCACAGCTTGATGCCGCCGGTCACGACGTAGAGGCCGAGCCCGAGGGAGCCGGCACCGACATGAAGGCGCTGGCGGCGCCGGTGCAGAAAAGGACGGCCACGACGGCGCTCATCAAGGTGTTGGAAAACATTGTGTCGTCCCGAGATGGCAAGACCGAATCTCTTGAGTGCTTGAATTACTATTACTACGAGCATTACAGACATCGGGAGTTCCTCATCTACTTATACTTGTTCTGAAGCGTTTGGAGCCCGTTCTCTACGTCCAGTTCTCTGTCCGGATTGGGTAGATGCAGCGCTCAAGACGCGTGAACTGACGACCTGCTGTAGGCATCCCCTCTTCTACCTCGCCACGATGAGAGACGGGTCGTTGCGGCCCGCGAACTCAGACGTCCGCGACCGAAATGCCCCGGAGAAGGACCCAGGGACGCCTTCCCAAAACATGCATTACCCTGCGCAGCTCCATACCCGGTACTAAATTCGAGGCTTTATTCCCATTAGTGCACGCACATCGCGTGCTTATTTCCTCCGCCGAGGCGCTGAAGAAATGGCTACATCTCCAGTTACAAAGTTGCATCGCGTCGTAGTCGTCCTTTGAAACGGCTCGTCGGCGGCTACTTGTATGAACATGTTTGGTAGACGATTTCTTGGCTGACGTATTTTCTGCGCACCAACAGAGCCTTCACACCCTGCTTGAGAGGGAACCGAGAAGGACTGCGCCTTGAGTCAAGGGCGGCCGCCTGGGACTGCATGCGGGTGCGACAACCAGGCTGAGGCATGGATTCAGAAAATCGAGAAAGAAAAAACGACCGGGCCTCTTTTGGTGGGGTATCGTCGGCTCTTCCACTGACAAGAGAAGAAACGGAGGAACGCCGTTTCGGTGGCATCTTCGTCTACTCGTACGAGTACGAAGCGAAGTGAGCGGCGTTCCATCGCGCAGCAGCTTTCGCTGTCCAAAATCGGCCGCGTCTCCCGAATGCCGGAGATGAACACTTCTCAATGTACTAAACGAGGACTTGGCCGCGCGGACCGGTCTGTGTATTGTCCTTATTCAGGCTCTTGCGGAAGCTGGCGCGCAAACCTGTCGCGCGGGATCCCGATGGACGTCATCCGACAGCAGCCCACTGGGTTAGCCATCATCTCCTCGGTGAATTGTGTTGCTGAGCGGAAATAATCACGAGGTTGCGTGTAATATCTCTTAAGAATTCCAAAAGACATGGCGGATGAAATCGTTTTCAATCTATAGTCAAAATACTAACAAAATGCTTTCATCTAGTTTGTCCGCCCGCTATATCCAGTCGTCAAGATACGCCTAGTCTATCTGGTCGTCAACGTGCGTACGCCTAGTCGACTTTAAGCTTGCCGATGCCCCGGAGAAGGGGAGTCAGCTCTGATGCCTCAGACGTCGCCACCTCTGTAAGCTCGATGCTCTCTACAGCCTCGGTAGAGAGCGCCGCGATTTCCGCCGCATCGGCGGCCTCACCCACGCCAGGGATCAGGCTTGCAAGAGCAACGACGGGAAGCAGGGCCAGGGCGAGCGCGTGCGACTCGCACCAGTGGCCGACCTTTTGCCAGAAGCTCAGCTCGTGCGGCGGCGCCACGGTTTTGGCCACCTTGGCCGCTTTCGAGGACTGGGCGGTAATGAGCTCCCCGGGCTCAAAGAGGGGGAAGCGGCCGCTCCAGCCGACAGCCTCTCCTTTGCTGTCCATGAACGATTCCAGGGCCTGCGGCAGCTCGATATTGGGGAATTCGTCGCTGGTGGCGGTATACTTGTCAAACTTGGTGTCGTAGTCGTCGTTCTTTTGGAACGGGCTGTCGCCCTTGAATGCCTCGTCCTTCGCTTTGAATGCCGCTTCGAAGTGCTGCTGCAACTTCTGCCGCTCCTTGGGGTCGTCATTTGGCAGCTTGTAGTCGAGCGGGATCTGCATCCAGCCTCGGACCTGGGACCATAGAATGCCCCCGACCGCCAGGCTGTCTCTGCCCGAGACGAGCATATTCGGCGTGGCCCGGACAACGTAGACGACGCCGTGGAAGCCTTCTGTGGCGTTGGAGGCCTTGCCTGCCGCGTGCAGCGCTGCGAAGCCGAAGACGAGATGGGTTTGGAGGAGCTCGGTCGCCCAGTCGACTACGGTGTCTGGATCCGGCTTGAATCCGTCAAGCTGGTAAGTTCCTCCAGGTGGCGTAGTGTGCGGAGGGAGGAAGCCCTTGGCCTTCTTGGCCTCTGCTGGCCACAGGAAATCGCCATAGAAGACGGTCTTGACCGGAGCTGAAGGCTTCTTGGCCGGTGGTGACGGCTTCTTGGCCGGGGCCTTGCCCTTGGAGCCTGACAGGCCGCTCGGCTTGTAAATCTTTTGACACACCTCGGCTATGCCTCCTTCTGTAGTCGGACATGGTTAGCTCTTTGTCTACGACGCTGAAAATTGAACCCATTTGTGCTGAGCCACACTTACCTGTCGATCTCTTCTCAGACGCGCGCCGGATGTAATCCTTGCACTCTCTGGCAAGGTGGCATGTTGTCGGCTCCTCAGCTCTGCGAAGTCTATCGACCACTGCTGTTACGCTTTGATCCTGCTGGCCGATCGAGTCGCCCGTCGTGTTGGGTCGGTCGCGATCCAGAGTTTCCAAGCGCCGGGCGAACACAGCGTCAGCCACGAGAGCACTGCGCCGAGTCTGGGCATCCAGCGAAGCATCGTCGCACGGCTCGCGGGTGCGCAGGAAGTTGGCGGTTGAGACCACGTCCCCCTCGCTCAGCGAGACGGCCGGGTCCTTGGGCGACTGTTGGCGTGAAGGTCCTGGGACGGGCTCTGCGGACGAGCCGGCGGCGGGGGAGGATGAGAGCGGCAGCGGGAAGTGACCGGTCCAGCCCACGTGCGTTCCGACCCCCGGCCGGTTCATGAAGTTGATGGCGGACTGTCTCGAGTGCTCGTGGTCCCATCCAGATGGCAGATCGGGCGTCGCAGTCAGGCCCTCCCACTTCTGTGGTGCGTAATCCGGGTTTGCCTCCATCTTGGACTCGACCTCTGCGGGCGTGGGAAACTCTCCTTCCAGCCCTACGCGGATCCATCCTCGGACCAGCGACCAGGGGACGCCTCCCACGGCCAAGACTTCGTCCTCAACGCCATCATTTACAAACATGCTTGGCACGGCATGAATGATGTAAAGATAGTGCTCAACCGCCTCGTTGATCTTGATGGCGTAGTAGTGCGACACGGCTGTTGATACATACGCGCTCGGCCAGGCGACGTAGTCCTTGGCCGGCTCGTCGTCATCTGAGGCGTCCGAATCAGGATAGTCTGAAGATTGAGACCCCTCTGAGTCGGAATTCTCCTCCAGCGGGTTTCCCGACTCATCCAGGGTCCTGAAGCGGGTGTGCAGGTTGATACGGAACGCGTCTTCGGAGTCCGCATAGTCGCCCTGAGGCTGAAAGCCGTGGCTCGCCCTGATGGCGTCGGGCGCCCTCCTGTCGCTGCGGTAGACGAGAGTGACAACCTTGTCAGTGCTTTTGTTCGGAACATAGTCTTCGTACTTGGGGCGCTTCGGGTCACCCCGCTGCGCTATTCTGCCAGAGACGCTCGCATCCTGTGGTGAGGCCGCCGCGGAACCGGGCGGGAGCTCTACAGGCGTGCTGGAGACTACCCAGAGAAAAAAGAAGAGTACAAGGAAGATGTTTCTTGGCTGCGGAAAGGCCATTTTCGAAATCGAGCAAGTTGCTACCTGTGAGGGGAGGCTTGCCTTTGCTTCTATGCTGCTCTCAACTTGGTGATCGGGGGCAGGCCTTTTTATATCTGTCTGATCTCTTCCGTCTACATCACATCCGTTGCCTGCGTAACTTCTTGGGTGCCTGTACCTGAATGCATTAATCTGTGCTCCTGATGTCATGGCGTGTTGAGTTCCTTCTTAGAACCACAAGTTCTACAACTTCAAGCATCCATGTCCCCCTTCTATGTCAGTGGAGATATAATACAAGGCAGCAATCGCGCCACATCCCACCCTGTGGTGGGTGGTGCGCAGCGGGTTCACTATTGACAGGGCATAAACAAAGGCACATAAGATATGCTCGTGGCTTTACTTGGACATACATATACGAATTGGTGTGGCTCTTATGGCAAGTTATGCGGCAGAATTTTAAGGTGAACAAGGGTATTTCCGGCAGTCACGGCCGGAGGATTGAATCTCTTAGGGAAGTGAACCTATAATACTACTGGTTTTAATAAGGTAAATCCCTGAATTCCTAGCTGAGCTTTCGGCCTAATAAGGCATTCCTGGATAGCAACTAGGGCCAAGAAGCCCAGCCACCAGACCACTTGTCCCGCACTTGTTGTAAATGTGCTTGACGATGATCCAGTCCGAGCTTGGGTGCCGAAGCTGGTCGAAGCCGTCCCTGGAGGCCTGATGGCTTCATGCTTGCCCTCTTCTTACCATTGCCCATTGGGGCGCGTCTCTGCCCGCCGCACCCCTTATTCGGACATCCGGCCGTAGTGCCACGCCAATCAACTCGGAGGACACGGCCCCGGGAAAGCGCGTCTTGGTCTGCTAAACGACTCATACCACGGCCCGGCACCAGTTGTCCTGCTCCGTGCTCCAAGTCCTTGCCTGGAGCACTCGCGCACGCCTCCACCGCCTAAAAAGCCCAGACCGCTTCCTCGTGGAATTATTCTAGTTGAACTAATATCTACTCTTCATAAGCCAATAAACCGTGCAATTCTCCTGACGGCCCAATTCTCACCCTCCACCGCTTCGGCGACCTGCTCGTCTTCCAGCCGTGTGACTATCCACCCGCAAAGTCAATCAGCTCAATATCGTCACCTCGATCCATAATAATGTTAGAGGGCTTATCATCACGCCAAATAATACCAATGCTAAGCAGCTTTGCCACTGTCTGGCGTATTTGGCTGCCCACTTCTACTGGGTGTGAAGGGAACCGCTGCCATACTACTGATGTCGCGTAATGTTTTCCATAGGAACTAGAGGGCACCCGCCGCCGTATCAGACCTACTATTCTCTGGATTGCGCGTAGGAACTATCCATTAAAGTCTCGAGGCGCGGATAGTGACACCGTTACGTGCAATGGCCGCCTTGGAGAGCGCCAATTCGCGTTCGAGGCTGATATCCCAAAGCCATACGCCACAGGCTTTACATAGCATGTCTCATCCGTCAACATGTACTCGAACGACCAAGCCGTCACCCCTAATAAAGATTTGCTGCATGAGAACATGTTCTGCGGAATAACCAAGGGTTGGTCGTCAGGTTGGAAGACGGCATCAGGTCGGGCCTCTGGCGAAGGATCAGGTGTCGTGACTCCTGATTTGGAGCAGTTCGGAATATTTCTTCTTTATCATCTATTATTAGAGAAAAAAATCCGACGGCTAGGATATAACAAAGACTGTAAATCAGGAGCATAAATTGCCCTGGCGCGGTGGTGGTGGTACCGCCCAGACAATGAGGATCTGCTCACAACAAGAACGGCATCCCGCGCCTCATTTATCAACTCGTCAAAGTCTTCGTCAGCGGCAACGACACATTGATTTAAGAAGCGGACAATGAATTTCCGATGGGAAATGCTGGCAATCACAGATATGGTATTTCGCCTGATGTGGTGCTGGAGTGTAATGTAGGCTCCTTCATCGTCGCCGGCAATAATGTACAATGCCATGACATTGTCAGGTTCGTGCGCCATCCTTTACGCCAAAAAAAAAAAAAAAAA
>LUFD01003842.1:44289-64185 GCA_003025255.1 Cordyceps pruinosa
GCACTCGCCAAAGAACACACTGTGCTCCCAGGCGCCTTGCCTGTTGCCGCGGGTCCAGGTCCTGGTGTGGTTTATCCCGTGAGCCATAGCTGAACACTGTTTTAAACACCACAGCGGTACAGGGGACAAGCACCGGAAAGGATGAAACAGAGACTTGGACTTGGCCAAGCTCCCGGTTCACCGGATAGACATACAGGCTCGTTTACCACGACTGTCCGCGACCGCTGGGGTGTGCGCGCTCGCGTGGTTCACCGCGGCTGAAACAGAGTTGCTGACGAGGGGGCCGATGTAAACAGCGACAGATACTGAGCCACTGTAGGGATCTCCCTAGAAGAGTAAGTTATGGTTGACGAAACCACCTGAAGAACGAAGGCAAGGTATCCTGGGAATCCCCCGACAATTGCGTGCGTAGGAGAGCTCTGATCTTACAAAGTCTGCTAGTGCATCATGTTGTCAACCTACTTTCCCATCATCGATATTGTTCTCTCGCGAGGCGAGCAGGTTTAGGGTATGAATGCGCAGCTCAACACTGAGCAGCACCGCAACCAGCAACTACCGTGTGACCCTGAATTACGCATCTCCAGATCGTCCATCCGCCGCCAATACCAGCAGTCTCGCAGCCGCTCCTCCAAACTTCTTCATATCTAATAAGATGCACCACAACCTACCTAGCCTATCCTTAGCTTAAGGAATGATCCTGCAGCTTCAGCAACCCTCACCATTGCCCTGCCCGTGAAGCATACGCCGGGGAAAGACTCGTTCTGATGCCAAGCATGTCTCACGGAGCATGCAGCTAGCAATGCCCCCCGCAGGCAGTCCGTCCAAGAACTTGTACGAGTCCATCACGCAGCGAACATGAGACGACGAGGCTTGCATCTCGGCCCGCCGCTCTTTTTTCTGGACCACACCAGCGCAGAGACCAAACTCCAAAAAGCCTGCTAATTGTGGAGGCCTCCATCACCAACAACAGATGAGATGGCATCTCGCTTCGTATACAATGACGCTTCTCTCACTCGCTCAGGCACACGGAACGTGTCCGGAGCCCATGCCCCTGAGGCTGTCCACCGCGACAGCCGTCCCGGATAACGCCCCCTCCCACCCTCCAGCGGCCATACCGATGGTACCTGACCAGACACCCCGAAAATCTTTGTGTGAGCCCACTACGCGCCCAGCACAGCCGACGCACGATCAAAAGCTGATCACAAAGCCACCCCCCCCCTCGGGACCAGGCAGAACTGAGGGGCTTGCGAGGGCGCGCTAGGCACCTGGGTTCCCGCTCCGTCCGCTCGCCGCGCCGTGGTGAAGCGTGGACGGACGGCTATCCTCCGGGCTGCCGGGTGGTGGCCGGGCACGCGGCGGCGACGGCGACGGCGGGACTTTGCAGAAGGTGGCACATAGGCAGAAAGCAAACACCTCAGCTGCCTCGAAGGAATCCATCGTCTGACAAAAATCTCGACATGTGCCGATGGCGGATCACCGGGAGGGCGCTGCCGCCGGTCTGACCAGAACCGGGCTGGGCCACCGGACTCCCCAGGAGCAAAGAAGCCCTCCCTTTCTCGTCTCGTCGCCGCCCCTTGGCGATTAAGGTTTTCTCTCTGTTTTTGTTTTTTTGTCTTTCCAGATGGGATGACCCAGCCGGGCGGCCTTGTACCAGTATTCCTGCCCAGGACCCTTGTCGTCCACCTCTCCCGAGACGCCCGCCTACACCAGCCGCAACAAGGTTGGATCAAACGTACGTTGGCTAGGCTGGACGGCCGCACGAGTCATCGTTTCGCAATTCTAGACTCGTTCGAATAGCGGCCGGCATCGCCACTATAGCTGAAAAGAAAAAAAGGGGACGAAATAAAGATGCGCATACCGGTAGAGCTGACATGGCAACTGATTGGCATCGGGGAGCCTTCGCAGAAGGCCCCTTTCACGGATATAATTGCCCCCCGGCTTCTTGGCTTCGAAGAGCATCCCTGCCAGGCCCTCCCGGCACACTGGATGACTGGGTCGCCGGCGAGCGGTTGGGTCCAGTCAAAAATATAGTCCCTTGTTCTTTTCGCCTTCCCAAAACGCCCCTGTCCCAAGTGCATGCGTATAGACGGCTCCGCCTTGCAGCGTGCGTGTGTCATGTCGCGGCTGTCGTGTTATTTTTACAGAATTTTTTTTTTGCTTCTCTCTGCAAATACCCTTGTCTCTGAAAATTTTCGATATTTCTTTTGCACAGCCAACACGCGGCGAGAAAACAACGGGCTGTGCAGGCGTCGTGGCAACAACACACAGGCCGGCGACATGAGAAGCAATGTGAGGTCTTGAACAAATCAGGTACGGGCAAGCCTCCCAGTCGTGATAGGGTGCAGCAGAAGCTACTCTGCCTGTCCACTAGTTTATGGCGTCGTCTGTGGTTCAATCTTAAAACGCGCCGCCCTCACGGCTCTTGTGAATCCGGCTGGTGAGCTAAAGGGGGGTGGAATGATGAACAGTTGCTTCCATCCCAGTTCCATGATACTTCCCTATTCCTACTCCAGGCTAGCAAGAAAAAGCCCGGGCCCTTCTTCTGCCCTGGGCGAGCTTCGACGAGGCCGCCAGTCTGTGTTGGGATTGGAACTGCATTATTCCCCAGAAATTGTTCTCCATCGAAAATAATGAATGAACAAGGCCAACATGGACTCGCGGCGACCGCCCAAAGGGAAGCCCGGGCCAGGTGCAAAAAAAGGTTGTTCCAGAAGCCATCCACAGAAGACCGAAAAACGTAGGGAGAGGCGGGAAGCGAAAATGCACGCCGGGGGTTTCATTTCACTTACCGCAAGAAGAAACCCACATACCCTCTGTCTTTTGGTCGGCCACAAAGAGACATGCCTGCAAGCTTCGCTCGAGTAGAAACAGACGGTGCCCACCCATGCCACAGCCGTAGTCGTCTCCTCCTGTCTCCTGTCTCGGTCGCGCAACCGTAGAAACCCACTCCTTAGATTGGCCATCCCAGTTGTAGACCGTTGAAAGGTACACGCAGGAAAAGGCTCCTGCCCCTTCCTTTTCGATTTTGAGTTTGGACAGGCCCCATTGCTCCCGCCGACCTATGCAGATGCACGGTGCCGGCCCGAACAAGCTTTGCTATTCTGTCCTTGGGAGCATGCGGCCCCGTCTCCCCGCCAGCCCGCCAGCGGGAAGCTCTTTCGTATCAAGTTGCCCGTTTCGAGTATACCGGCTGCCGGCAGTGGTGTGGTGGCGGCGAGCGAGTGCCATCGGTATGTGATGTGCGCGTGTGTGTGTCACCGTGTGTGCCGCCTCGCCCAGCCGTCTGGGTTTCCTCTGAGCCAATGGCTGTGCTCTCCGGAAACGCGGGCGCGGGTTGCGTCCAGGAGTCGACTCATGGTTTTGCAAGGTTGACGTCTCTCCTTCTCACCTCTATCCCTCTTTTCGGTCGCAGACCAACCACCCCCCGGGCAAGGGCAAGAGAGGAGCATCCTGGCCCTTCCGTCCAAGGACACAAACTCACAAGGCACACCCACCTTCAAAGCGCCAGCTCACGCTGGCGGGTAGCATTTCCGACCTGCCGGGGCCATGGCTGGCTCACGTTTCCACTTTCCTCATCACTAAAGAAACGAGTGCTCTGCCAGGAAGACGACCCTACGCCTGTTCTGGTTCCCTGGTTTCTTCACTCTGTTGGGCGCCGCGCCCGCCCAGCTCCCCTTTCCTCTCTTGTCTCCAGGGGCCTAAACCTTTCCATCCGCGAGAGGCCCAGCCCAACCAACCTTGACCAGAGGACAACACACCCCTGTCGATCTGGAACCCATGTTAGTCCTTGGTGGTTCAAGTGGTGAGCAAGGGAAAGGAGGAGAGGGGAGCCCGCCCAAGGCGAAAAATAATAAAAATAAAAATGCCCCCAAAACCAAAAGAAAATTTGGAACGAGGGTCTCAGCGCTCGCCTTCACCTTTTCCTCTGCTCTGGTCCGTTCATCCCAGGGGGTTTCTATATACACAAGACCCAGAAATTCACCGCTTCGCTGTTTGACCGCAACATCGGTAACAGTCCATTCGAATGATTCCCGGTAAGTATAGGTGGTCTGAGCAATGCATGCTGGGAATGAGAGGCCTGGAAAGCCACGCGAGCCGCATTCGAGCGCAGGGAGGGGGGTGGTGGTTGTGGTGGTGTTCTTTTTCCCTTCCCTCTCTCGTCCGTGGATTTAAAGATCCTCATGTCCCTCTTCCTGTCTTGCTGTCCCGTCTCTCCTCATCATTCCCTCTTCGCAGGCTTGCAATCGCTCCTCCTTTTATACTCTATTCCGAGTGCTCGCGCATCTGACCGTTGCTAGCTAGCTCGCTGCTCCGTCACCTACACGCATATACGCCTATTACGTCAATCTCACTGCCGAGTCCACCTGTGTCAGCGTAACGGTACTCGACCAAGAACCGGATAGGAAGAACCAAGAACAACAAGCTCTGCCTCCAGAGATCCTTTCTGCGACAGCGCACACATCACCCAACAATGGCGCGCGGACCGTACGACACAACGGGCATAAACAAGCCCAGCAATCCTCAACCCGCGAAGCCGAAATAATGGGCGTGAACAAAATCACCATCGTCACCCAGACTACTACATCACCGAGTGCGTTGTGTTCAGCCAGCACTGTAGGCGAAACTCGAACGACCCTTGGCTAACGATGACACAGATATTGTACCAGTCAACCCTCACATCTCCTACTTGTCGGACAAAAATGATAGACGGCGGCGTTTTGCTTTTCTCTTTTCGTTACGAATAATAATCTTCGGAGTGCGGGACGATCGTCGAGACCCTTCTTCCAGCCGCTCCCACATCGCAGGGCCGGCCACCAGCGACTCCGGGGGCCACGTTTTCTCCCCTTGTTTTTTCCTTTCGGTCAAAAATATAGATTGCGACGAAGACCATGGGCGACCAGAAAAGGATTTTCGAACCGTGCAAAATACCATATAGACGGCGTCACCGCCAGTTGTTTTTACAAATCCATTCCTCGCGGAATGGTACTCGGGAAAAAAGGTGGACCATGTTGGGCAAGGAAACAGTTTCATGTGAGGAGCGAGACAGGCCGGGACCTCGATCCTCGGGGGCACACTCGCGGGAGGGAAAAGTTGTTTGTTTTCTCGGGCGCAGCTTGGAGGCTGTTTGTTGGCGCCCAAAGGGTTAGACAAGAGGGCGTGATCGTCTCCGTCCTGTTCGCATGGCGAGCGGAATGACAGAATAGGCAATCCCAAGTGGCCGAGCTTCATGCAACGTCATGCAGCTAAGCGGACGCTCCCGCAGCAAGTGGGCAACCACTCGTTGGGTTGTGCGGGGGATAGCTGTCGAGAGCTCCAGTACTCGGGAGAACCGGTTCTGCCCGAGTCTATCGCCATATGCCAAGGTAGATGACGAATTCGTCGCCGCAGACATGTGTATACCAAGTATACAAACATTTCCTCTCAAAATAGACTTTTCGGTTTTTATGCCCCGCCGTGTTGTCTCGCTGCATCTTCCTGCATGACCCACCAGTCGTCGATTCGCATGTCTGAAGTGACGATGGCAAGGCAAGCACTGGGGATGCTAGTGTATTTCTATTCATACCAGGCCCTCGAGTGGCAGGTCAATATGCAGCTCCCGTGCAGTGGTTGGTGGTCCGGCCTGTCCAGTCAGATGGGATAGTTGGCATACGCTGGCCATATATGTGGCCTGGCGTGCGCATCAACAGCGGCAGGGTCCAACCATCCCAACACCATCTTCGTTCCTCCTGGACGGATCACCACATACTATCAATAAATTTGAAACAAGACGACCGATTGCTGGTATGAACAGAAGGCAGGTGACCCTCCCATTCGGTAGTGAGGGGCTTTGGTCAAACAGAGCAGCAGCAGCAGCAGCTCCTCAACGCCAAGCTGGCCATAGAGAACATCATCATGTGCCCTCTCCCAGGCCAATGAGAACCGATCTGTCAGTTGAAGCTGTGTAACTCGAATAAATCTCCGATAATTCGTTTACTTTCAGCGTCTCTCACCTGTGCGACGGGACCTGCGGGCTGACGCACCACACACAGACCGGCCACCCCCGCGTCTGTGTAGCGGTCCTGCATTGGAGATCGGACGTGGTCGCTGCTTTGCGGCAACGTACATGCAGGAGGGTTCGATGAGGCCCTGGGCACACGCTCGCATGGTACCCGGAGGTGGTGCCGGCATTCTTAAGGTTGTTTGTGACAGTTCTGTATCTCGCATGCTGCAGGTGACCGGTGAGGGCACCTTGGCAGACCGGAACCAGGTTGAGTAGCGACATATTTTGTATTGATGCATAGATTTTTCTTCGATCTCGCTTACACGGCCTTGGCATGCGTCCGAGTTTTGGTCAGAGGAGGGAACAACAGAGTGGCTCGCCGTGATGCCGAATCTGGCAACCCAAAGACTAGCTGAAAACCTGAGCGGGGGAGGCGCATAGAAAATCGCCATTCCTTCCACAGGTCTCTCGTACTTGAGCACGTCCCTTCCAGTCTCCAGTCTCACAGCCTGAGACACCAAATTCGAAAGAAGTCAATCATCAGACCGAAACTGCGCCGAAAATGATCTATTTGGGAGGCGGGGGCTCTGAGGCGGACGAGGCAAACATCTGGGACTTGGCGTACGAGGCTGGGCAGCGAGTCGTGGTTTGGCCATTTGCAATGCCCTCAGCTCGGTGGGGAGGAACCCAAGAATGGATCACCAAATCTCTGGATCGGTTCGGCGCCTTTCCGTCCATTTCGCTTGGCCTTGAAGGGCCCGACTTTGGGTTGAGCGACGCGGACATCGTCGCCATTCCCGGTGGGAATACCTTTCGGCTGCTGCATCACCTGCAGACGCATGATTTGCTAGGTGCCTTGCGAGTCTTCCTCGAGAGGGGTGGACGCGTCTATGGAGGGAGTGCGGGCGCACTAATCCTCGGGGCGGGCATCGCCATTGCGGACAGCAGCGCGGGCGGGCAGGACGAGAACATCATTGGCGATCTGGTGGACCTGCAAGGGCTCGACGCGCTGGCAGGCTGCGTGGCTTATCCTCACTTTGAGCTTGGCGTCGATGAGTTCGAGGGCCACTGTCATCGCTGGAGCCAGGAGCACAGGGTGACGGTGATTGGCATGCCAGAGACGTGCGGCATCCAGTTTGATACTTCTGGGCGCGCGTTGAATGCGGGTCCGTCGCCAGCGTATGTATTCACACCTGACGGGCGACGAACCGTTTGGGCACCGAGAGCGACACTCTCGTTTCCTTTGTAGGCAGGGGTAGACAATACACGTGTCATGTTTGACGTGAAGGCTTTGTATCGTACTGGTTCTATACTTCGGTTTGCTCTTTGAATCTAGGTCCCAAGTTGATCTTTTGTTTTTGTGTTTTGCTTCATTGTGACCCGCGACGAGTGTTGTGTTGGAGGCAACATGTGTGCCTCGTCTCGGTCCACAGGGCTGTTGTGTGATCGCAACGCAGCTCCGATGCAGCACTGAGCGAGAGAGCCACCGAACTGCTAGTTGTTCGCCTGCACGCGGACCGGCTGACCATGTTCCGAAGTCTGGTGAGAAGGGACGAGGCTGGAGCGAAAGCACATCCGAGACGCAGCTGATGCAGCGGATCAGCGAGTTGACGGACCCTCATGGATTGAGAACAACGCCTCTTCACGCCACACAGCATATCGGGCGTTCTAATATTACTTGTCGCTAGACATTGCCGTCGCACAAGGCCGCTGCGGTGTGATGAGGCGTGGAGTCGCGCGTTCGTGGAGTGGAGGACTGCAAATGGGGGCTGCATGGCTTCGGGGGCCGGCGGTAACGAGACAACTCGGCCCTGTGCGACCTTCTAATGAGGAGTATCAGATTTTGTCTTTTGTTTCTGAGCCCAGGCACGAGACGGAGCTGCTCTGCCTGCCGCCTGGGTGTCGCGTGCGGCCTGCTTGCCTCGACGGACCCGGCGCAGGTCTGGGCATAGCCTCGCATGAGCTGGACTGGCGATCCGGAGAGGCGCCCGCTCTGGAGGATGCTGGGAAGAAGACAGCCATGCAAAAGATCAAAGCGCGCAGGCGATTTGTGACAGAATCGAGCATGGTGTGGCCGCGGAAGGATTGGATGGCGTCGCCCAACCCTGGCCCCAGCAGCGACGGAAGTCCACAACGAGCAAACGGTTGCCAGCCTGCAGGTAATTTGGCCACTTGAAGAGATCCGATAGGCCCAACGGCTAATGAAGTCGCAGGCGGGCCAGAGACAACTCGGTGGTGACGGCGGCTGGCTGATGCAGGATGCAGATGCAAGGCGTGCATGTGCTATCGTGTTGAGGGCAAGGATGCGACCAAGTCTGCAGCTCACAGCTTGCAGCTTGCAGGCGGCCGCCGCCACAGCGAACGAACAAATTGAGCCACCGCCATGCTGCTCGAGGCTATTCTGCGACGGCGCTCTGTTTGTATGCAGGGTTCTTCCTGCTTTGCCTCCTTTTACATAAAGGTGCAGAGGTTTCCCTTGTCGCCTGGCAAACAGGCTCGCTGCCCTGCCGCAACGTGCAGTCTACCAACACCGAGTGCGACCGACCCAACAGCATCAGCCCATGGCCATCATGGCAGTCCTACATGTCGCCCCCGGCTTC
Source organism: Cordyceps pruinosa (assembly GCA_003025255.1). Classification (NCBI taxonomy): domain Eukaryota; kingdom Fungi; phylum Ascomycota; class Sordariomycetes; order Hypocreales; family Cordycipitaceae; genus Cordyceps; species Cordyceps pruinosa. Next base: position 52,870 of record LUFD01003842.1, read on the forward strand.
TCCTGGCAGCTTGCCGCCTACACATCCCTCGCATGCTGGGTTGTCTATGCGGTCTGCCTCGGCGTCTACAGGCTGTGCTACAGTCCCATTGCCCACCTGCCCGGCCCCAAGCTGGCCGCACTAACACAGTATTACGAATTCTACTACGACATCATTCTCGGCGGTCAGTATACCTTCAGGATTGTGGAGATGCACGAGCAGTACGGCCCGGTTGTGAGGATCAGTCCTTGGGAAGTCCATGTTAGTGACCATGACTTCCACTCTGAACTCTACACCGGGCCGCACCGCCGTCGCCACAAGTGGATTTTTTGGGCAAAGCAGGTGAGTGTACATCGAAAGCGAAAAATGACATAAAAAAGAGAAGACATGGAAGATGGCTAATATGTGTTAGTTTGGAGCACCTCGTACGTACTGCAACGCTGCCCGGGTTGGTACACTCTGACTCTGTTTCAGACAGCGGGCTGGCTACTCTCGACCACGAACATCACCGAATTCGCCGTACCCCATTGAACCAATTCTTTTCGACCAAGAGCGTTCGCAGCCTCCAACCCGTCCTTGAAGAACGAGTAGATCGACTCCTAGCACGCCTGCGCAGTGAAGGAAAGGCCCGGCCGACCCAACCGATCGACATCATGTATCCATTCTCTGCTTACACCAATGGTATGTCGACACGGGCATGTACAGCGAGCTTTGATCTAGAAAAGATTGTCTAACAATTCCATGCAGACGTCATCAATGAATATGCCTTTGCGCGGAGCGATCACCTAAGTACGCACACCAGTCAAGAAAGATTCCACCCACCATTAACATGTCCAAGTCGAGGAGCCTGACTTTGGTGCTTCAACAACGGACAGTCTCCTGCAGGGCACGCACATGGGACCTATCATTAAGCACATGAACTGGGCATTGACTCTTGTCAACGCCCTGCCAGAATCTATTTCAGGGCGCTGGGTGCCTGGTACGTTGGACTCCTCAAGCATTACGCCATACCACTCACAGCAGTAGGCTGGGACGGCTGGCTCAAGCTCAAGCACGACGTCCTCAACCAGATCAGAGACATCAAGGCCACACAGAGCACCAAGCACTGGGAGCTCGATGTCAGCCACCCGACTATTTTTCACGAGTTGCTCACCTCCTCCGAACTGCCCGACATCGAAAAGGAGACGGCCCGGCTAGCCCAAGATGGGCAGATTCTCGTCCAAGGCGGCACCCTGACCACGTCTTGGACGCTGTCGCTGGCCGTGTTCCACCTGTGCCACCGGCCGGAGACGCTCAAGAGGCTGCGCGACGAGCTCTTCGCGGCGATCCCCAACCCGAACGAGGTCGTCCCCCTCGCGCAGCTCGAGAGCCTGCCGTACCTGCGCGCCGTGGTCAAGGAGGCGCTGCGCCACGGCGTCGGCACGAGCAGCCGGCTGTCGCGCATCGCGCCCGACGAGTCGTTCGACGTGGCCGACCCCGCCGCGGGCACGTCGCACCACATACCCGCGGGCACCGTGGTCAGCATGAGCCCGTACCGCACCATCATGAACGAGGCCATCTTCCCGGAGCCGCTCGCCTTCCGCCCCGAGCGCTGGCTCGACGAGGACGAGCGCCTGGAGGGGTACCTCATCATGTTTGGCGGCGGCACCCGCGTCTGCCTCGGCCAGGCGCTGGCCTCGGCCGAGCTGCACCTGATGCTGGCCAAGCTCTTCCGCCGCTGGGGCAGCGCGGGCTTCGTCGGCGGAGATGAGACGGGTGACCGGCGCGAGGGCGATGTGGGCGTGCTGAAAATTTTCGAGACGACGCCGAAAGATTGCCAGATGGCGTCGGATTACTTCATCCCAATGCCTTTCAAGGTATGTGACCGACTGTGCTACTAACGCGAGAACTAACAGTACTACAGGGCAGCAAGGGACTGCGGTTTCTTTTAAAAACAGTGTAATGGGCATTGCGGGGGAGCCCCTCGGGCCAATCTGCTATGCTATAATGACAATGACATACTTTTAGGTCATGATGCCTCTTGATTAGCTTGAAAATGAAAACAGCCCTTCCCGGCAATCCACCCGTTCGTGCTCTTAGTTCCGAGCCCCCGAAGCAATGCGTCTCCAGCAGGCTTTCACGGTGCAATCAACCCGTTCCCAAGGCTAATTTCCTCCCGTCAAATCGACTCAATACTGTGCCTGAACGTCCCCGGATCTGCTAAAGCCGGGAGCCACTAGCAAGGTTGGTGGATCGGATGGGCGAGATGCCGGGACGCCACGCGAAAGAACGCGGGCGAACGATATTTTGTATTGCTTCTTGGAAAGGCTGTCAGCATGGAATCATAATATCAGGCATCTCTTACCAAAAAAAGAAGCCACTACACCAGCAGTGTAGTATGAAACGCAGACCCAGCACGCACGCTCCTCAGTATAGCCTCCTCGCGTACAATCTGAAGCAGCGGGGTTTCCCCTTGTGCCAACTAACCGTACATAGCCGGCGGCCGTTTAGGTAATCATCAGCTTCCAGATGCGCAGCTCAGCCTAGACCTGTCCTCTTCTATGAACTCCCACCACGGTGTTTTTGTTTCTACATTATTTTCGCTTCTGGAGCCCTTTCATTGTTTCGGTCATACGCTTCAGCATTGCGTTTCTCGCTCTGGCGCGATCCCCCTGTCCGCCACATCCGGACGAGCTATTGTCTCTTCTAGCATCATCACATCCATCCATCATGGCAGCCGCAGTCGATCCAGCCACCAGAAAGCGAGTCTTGCGAGTGATCGCTTTCTCGCTGCTCCTAGACTTGGTATGTGCACCTCTGACTCGAGCTCCAGCTTTGGCGCAAGCCGCATCACCCCCTCATTGGGGACGCAGGCACCGTCGCCCGCGCCTTCGAAGGAACACGCATTTAACCATCTTCCTCACAGATCTCCTTCACATTCATCCTCCCGCTCTTCCCACGACTTCTTGAGTTCTACCGCGACAGCGAAGCGCCCGCCCTCATCCATGGCAACCCCCCGACCCTCCTACAGCGCGTCATCAGCGGTCTAAATAGCTACAAGGCGTCCTTTGCGCGCCCCATCGATTCGCGCTACGACATTGTCCTGCTCGGCGGCGCAATGGGCTCTCTCTTTTCGTGAGCCACTAATAACCCCGATACGAATTGCTCTATCTTGTTTTCTAACTTGTGCGCTCCCGTATGTTAGTCTCCTGCAGGCCGTTGCGTCGCCGCTGATTGGACGGCTCTCCGATCGGTACGGCCGCCGCAAGGCCCTCCTCGCCTCCATGACTGGCAACATCATCTCCGTGCTGCTTTGGGTCGCCGCCGTCGACTTCCGAACATTTATTGCGAGCCGCGTTGTCGGCGGCCTCTCCGAAGGCAACATCCAGCTGGCTACCGCCATGGCCAGCGACATCTCCGACGAGGCGTCGCGGGGCTCGACCATGGCCATTATCGGCTCTTGCTTCTCAGTGGCATTCACTTTTGGCCCCGCGCTCGGTGCTTGGCTGAGCACAGTTCCCTCCGTCAAGGCCAACCCTTTCGCAACGGCTGCTGGTGTCAGCCTCGCGCTCATCGTACTGGAAACAGTCTACCTGTACTTTTGTCTTCCCGAGACGCTCCCCGCCATTACAGGCAAGACTGCAGCGACCAGTGACGGCGCAAGGCAAAATGGCAATGGCCCAAAGGCTTCTGCCACCAAGAAGCCTGTCCAGCGAACAAACTCTCACGTCCTACTCAACGCAGTGCACTTTGTTTTTCTGCTGTTCTTTTCCGGCATGGAAAGCTCGCTGTCATTTATGACCTATGATCTCTTTTCGTTCACCTCTGGGAATAACGGCCGCCTGCTTGGTTTCATTGGCCTCGTGGCATCTATCCTACAGGGCGGCGTGACTCGGCGTCTGCCGCCACTGACCTCAGTGCGCCTCGGCACGACGGCCTGCCTGGCCGCTTTCGTCTTCCTCGCGCGCCTCAACACCACTGGTGGGCTCTACGCCGCGGCGACCTGCCTGGCCATCACCTCCGCGACAGTGGTGACGGGCTTGAATGCGCTGAGCAGCTTCGAAGCTAGCGAGGACGAGCGAGGCAGCAAGCTCGGCAACCTGCGCAGCTGGGGCCAGCTCGGCCGCGGCCTGGGGCCTATTCTGTTTACCAGTATCTACTGGTGGGCGGGCAGAGAGTACGCCTACTCAGTTGGAGCTACTGGCACGGCCGTAGTCGCGGCGGCTGCATTTGGTTTGCTAAAGACACCGAAGGCTTCGATGACAAAGGCGGCGACCAAGAGCCAATAAGACGCAGTCATATTATATTCAGCATATAGGATGGTTTAATAATAGCATTTGTATAGTTTACGACGAGGTTGGTTTTTAGGCGCAACATAATGGAAACGATTTCACACAGATCACAGTTCGCAAGGCATCAGCCCTTTCATTGTTTCAATATCAATATGTACCCCCAGGACTACTCGGCTAGCCTAACCGCATCAGCTGTTTCATTCCGCAGCGACTTCAAGAACCCGAGCACTGTCGTCCCCGCGGTCCCCTTTCTCCCATCATCGCCCAGCCCCGAGGGCAGCAGGAGCGGCAAGCTCCTGCTCTGTGCCGACCCTTCCCAGGGCCTCCTGAGCGGCACAGCGATATACCGCGTTACGATCTGAATATGCTTCGTGCGGAACTCGCGCAACGCGTCGGCCGCTCCCGCGTACGCCGCCCTGAGCCTCGCCTGGTCCTTGGTGTCGACCCCCTCGCGCAGCGCCAGGGCCCGGATGCTGCCCCCGTGCGCCGCCCACGCCAGGAACCGCCGGTGCGGGCCGGGCGTGCACGCGCGCGTGCTGAGGTAGTACTCGTCGTGGCCGCGGCCACACCCGCCGCCGCCGCCGAGCCCCAGGACGATGTCGAAGAGCTGGATCAGGGCGCTCTGGCCGTTGCTCCCGCCTGGCAGCCGCATCCACTCGCCGCCGCCGCGCGCGTCGCTGCTGTAGAAGACGCCCCGCGGGAGCCCCGCGGCGCGCAGGTCCCGCGAGCCCGCGTAGAAGGGCCGGATCTGGTGGCAAAAGGTCAGCGGGTCGCAGCGCTCGTGCATGCGCTCGAGTGTGCGTGTGATGCCGACGAGGCACGTCTGCAGCTTGGCCAGGGCGGTGGTGACGGGTGCGAGGTCGTCGTCGCCGCGGCGGACGGCGCGCAGGGCGGCGAGCAGGACGTCGACCACGGCCCCGCCCTGGGCCTCGATGGCGGTGCCGACCCTTTGAAACCATGCCTCGGAGTCAGTCCCTGTAAAGGTGGTGGGCACGCCGAGGGCGTCGGGGTCGGTGATGTCGGCGGTGGCGTCCGGATCGGGGACGGTGTAGTTCCACAGGTTGACGGCGGCGCAGGTGAGCACCGGCGGCAGCTCGACGTGCGTGGCGACGGCACGCAGTGGGACGGCTATTTGGTGCGGGAGAATCTGCGCAGCAAAATCACAAGGCGGTGTTAGGAGAAAGGGTCTTCAGCCAGCTTGGCCCGTTCGTCGATAGGGCCACGACTACACACCTCTTCAGGCTCTTCACCTCCCCAGACGTAGGCGTGTGCCATGTACGCCAGCGCGACGTAGGCTCTCCGCCACTCGGGCTCGACGCTGAGGCGGTCGGTGCCGAGAAGCCGGAGGCTACTGACCGCGGGACGCAGCTCGCGGCGGCGGATGAGGGCGGGCAGGTTCTGCGCGATGGCTTCCCACGGCTGGTAGTACGGGTCTGGCAAGCGAACCAGAGGGGGTTCGTCAGGCAGGAAGGCATTCCTGGTGATGGCAAAGCTTTCTAGGGTGATTGGTGCCATGGCGAACAGGCGAGTTGGAATGCCCGCGTTGATGCTCCAGTTTGTGTTTACAACTCACTCCGACAGACTCATAAGGTGGTGGTGCATGCTGTATATGTAGAGTCTTGCCATGACGACAGACAGGCTACAAAGTCGGTCTAATTTCAAATAGATAATATAGTGTCCCCAAAAGAAAACATGCTATGCAAAGCACCGACTGACGTGCATCCTGTGCCCCAGGCTTCGAGAGCTGCCTCTCGCACTCGAACGCCCTGTTCTTGCCACGCAGCGCGGCGAAGATGCTCAGGCCCAACACAATACGACCCTGTCCCCTTTATGCCGCAGATTTAGGATGGGTGGCGAGAGCGCGGCAAGGCTAACGAAAAACTGATGGGTTCGGTCTCGTTGGCCGCGGCCGCGCCGCGCCGCGCTTGGATCAGATGGAGATACCGGCGTCCGGGATTCAACGAGCGGGGAGGGAGGGGCAAGCGGGGAAGCAGACTACGTAGAGGCAATGGACTGCTGGTAGGTCGGAGTTCAGGAACATGAAATATGCTAAAAATAAGGAATAAACGAGAGGGCGCGCGTCCTGTGGCTCTGGATTTGATCCATGAGGTGGACACACACGATGGATGGTCAGGGTTGGCGAGTGGACAGACGGCCAGCACATACTCATGAAATAAAAGACATTGGTCGAAACAAAAGCCGTCGGTTGACAGAGTTGTATACTCAAGAATTAATAGTAATAGCAGTCGAGCTATCTTTATCGGTGTATTCTTGTTCCCTTCTCTCCTGGTATCTTGGTATCTAGGCACTGGAGACGGAGATCTGATATCGCAGGCGGACCACGCCAGGCAAGCCTGTCAGGTAAATAAGCGCCCCTGAAAAAGTGTGCCACATAGAGATTCAGGTTCGAAAACAAGGCAGAACGGCTTTGTTGACTTTAATAGCATTAAATTGCTATGCGGTTGATGATGACACTTCCAAGTTGCTTGTGCGTCGGGGGCACCTGATATGCTTAGCTTAGTCATTCGCCATCCAAATTCGTGTCAGGAACCCTCGCGATCTAGAGAATCGCCAAGTCAACACCTTGCCGTACTTCATTACCGGACTATGAGGAGCCCCTCTGTCGATACTGGATCTTTGCGTCCAGCGAATGGCCGTATAAACTCTACAAACGACTGGAAACAGGCAAGGCGCTCGCGACCGAACGCAACCCCAGAGCCGTCCTCTGGGACCACGGCTCTACTGCGGGAGGAAGATAGACGGCAATGCAGCATTCGACATGTCCAATTTGAGGGCCGGGAATTTGACTCGACACGGCCCGGAGCTATGCACCCTGGTTATTGAGAAGCTAAATGTCAACAGGACGCTAACGAATTCTAACAACGGGTGTTCTTGTAATCACGCAACAAAAAAGAAGGGAACGGAGACCGAGCACTCTACAATAGCAAACGGCAACCTTACGCTACAGGCATGCTCTGCAGCTGTACGAGCTGGCCTTTGCTGGAGCCGATCGTGTACGATATTCGATTAACCATGAACAATATTGGGGAGAGGAGCTCAGAGTTCCACAGAGCATTGAAGGGTCCATATCGTTCCACAGAGCATTGCAGGGTCCATATCACTACCCCAGGATTAGAGAGAGCTTATCCAGTCCGGAAGGCTGGCTCCTAGGCTCTCGTGGAGATTTTGACGCGTACGACCTCCAACTTGCGCCGACGATTTGGGCAGGCATCCGTAGGCAGGCTTGTAGAGCCGACATCGACGCTTGAATCCATCTGCGTTCTCTAAAATGACAAGTTCACAGGCGGGGGCCATCTCTCATTACCTGTAGGCCTGGTTTGCCACGGCTTCCCCTTGGTACTGCGGCGATTGAGGCTGTGAAATGTCGCGTATGGACTTCTTAACGACCGAGCGGCAGCAGACGCGTCTCAGTGCAGGACGAAGGCTCGTCAACATGCGAGGATGCCTAGTATATGGCAGCACATCTGTGCAGTGCTCATCTGATGAAAACAAAGCCATGGGATCGGTACAGGCGCACCCCACACTGCAGCCTGGTTTGATCTCGTCTTGAGGCGGTGGTGTGACGGCTCCAGCGTTGAATCTATCAATACACGCGTGCCACGCGGGATTTGAGGATGCAGCCGCTGGAAATAACAAAAAAGAAAACGTGATAATCTCGTTCCAGGGACGCAGCGGTGTTTCTTTCGATTGACTTTTGCTTGACCAGTCGATATATTATGCCTCTCAACATCGCGTATGTAGCGCCGTGGCTAGAATCCTAAACTGGGCAACACGAAATGTTACAGCAAGGCTGCCGAGCGCTGTTGTTCTGAGGCAATACTTTACAATTTCAATTCCAAGCTCACCGTACACTATTTTTTTTCTTTTCCAAATTGCCCTCCCTGGAAGAGAAAGAAGATTTCCATCCGTAACTCTATTTTGTAGTTTGTGATACAGGGTATGTGTCGATTGGGCTCTCTGTCAAACGCTGACACCGGAGCACCCACGACACCTTTCTGCCTTTTTTTTTTCAAGTGAATTATACTTCATTGTTGAGAATATAGTCGTTTGAGTTGCGGTCGCAGCACGTAGCGCCATGCCGTCGTCCAGTCACGCAGCAACGCGCCGGTTCAGCCTCGTGAGTCAGGCCGTCAGCGAGGAAGCTGACCATCACCCCTTCGCAAAAAGCACTATCTCGGAGAAGACCTCTCAGCTACACATGTATGGTGAAAAAAAGGCAAACCCCCGCTGTAACAAAACCAGAGTCTCCCACATGCCCGGCCAATTCGTCTGGATCAACGGCCTCCCCGGCGTCGGCAAGCTCACCGTCGCGCGCGCCCTCGGGTCCCTCCTCCCCGACGCGCAAGTCATCGACAACCACTCGCTGATCGACCAGGTCTCGCTGCCGCGCACCCACGCCGACTACAACGCGGAGCGCGCTCGCGTGCGCGACGCTGCCTACGCCTCCTTCGTGCACCCGCACCCGCCACCCTCCCCCGCCTCCTCGTCGCAGCTCGCCCGAGTCGTCATCTTCACCGGTGCGCAACACGAACCCCCCCTTCTCCCAAAGCTGTGTGTGCCGCCCGCTGACAAACACGGAGCGTAGACTTCTTCACCGCCGGCACCATCGGCACCGAGTGGTCGCGGGCGCACCGCGCGGCGGCCGCGCGCGCGGGGCGCCCGTTCCTGCCCGTGTACTTGACGTGCGAGCGCGCGGAGAACTTGCGCCGGGTGGCGCGGCCGGAGCGCGGGGCGGCCGGGCGCGGCAAGCTCACGGACGCGGCGCTGGTGGAGAGGTTCATGGACGACTCGCGCATCTACCGGTTTCCCGAGTGCCGCGGGGTGGACATTGACACGACGGCGAGGGAGCCCGAGGAGACGGCGCGGCTGATCTTGGAGGCGATGAGGGCGCAGTTACAAGAGGAGCGGGACGCGCAGGAGACGAAAGAGCAGGAGACGCAAGCACGAGAAGAATAGAAAAAGAACATCGGAGACATTCACAAAAGCCGTCAGGGGAGAAAGAAATGGGCTAAAATCGCTCTAGATTCATCTAACTTGTACTACTTTATTTTGGAAATCATACACTCTCTACATCTCCTCCTGCTCTTGCGGCTACGCGTTTACAGGAACTTGCTCTTCTCGACGGTGTACAGGTCGACGTACTCGTCGACCGACATGGTCTCAAGTTTCTTGGCGTTCTGGCTGAGCTCGACGAGCTCGTTGACGCGGGCCTCGGGCAGGTGAGGGGTGAGGTGGCGCTTGTACTTGGCGAGGATGACGGGCTTGGCCTCGTCGCGGCGGAGGCGGTGGCCGAGGGGCGCCTCGACAGCGACCTCGTCGAGGACGGTGCCGTCGTTGAGCTCGACGGTGAGGGCGTTGGAGATGGTGCGGAGCTCGGGGTTGTGGTAGTCCTCGGTGTACTGGGTGTCCTCGACGCACTTGATCTTCTTGCGAAGGGACTCGACGAGCTCCGAGGTGGCGGCCTCGCCGCCGTCGGTGTAGTCGGTGGCCTCGAGGCGGCCGAAGACGAGCATGACGGAGCACATGTACTGGATGCAGTGGTCGCGGTCGGCAAAGTTGTCCATGGGCTTGAACTGCTTGTCGATGATGCGGATGCAGGCCTCGTGGGTGCGGCAGGTGATGGCCTTGATGTCGGCGGCCGACTTGCCCATGGCCTTGAGCTGGTGGTAGATCTTCTCGGAGGCCTCGACGGCGGTCTGGGAGTGGAACTCGGCTGCATGCTTGTTAGCTTGGCTGCGTATACATGATGATTGCAGGGTTTGTCATACCCGGGTAGGACACTTTGAAGAGGACGTTCTCCATGACGTAGCTGCCGTAGGGGCGCTGGAACTCAAACTTCTTGCCCTTGAAGAGGACGTCGTAGAAGCCCCAGACGGGGGCGGAGAGGACGGTGGGAACACCAGCCTCGCCCTTCATGACCTTGAGAGCGAGGTTGACGGCGCGCTGGCAGGCGTCACCGGCGGCCCAGGACTTGCGGGACATGGTGTTGGGGGTGTGGCGGTAGGTGCGGAGGGACTGGCCGTCGACCCAGGCCTGGGTGACGGCGTCGGCAATCTGCTTCTCGTTGAGGCCGAGCATCTTGGAGACGACGGCGGTGGAGGCGACCTTGACGAGGACGACGTGGTCGAGGCCGACCTTGTTGTACGAGTTGAGGAGGGCGAGGCAGCCCTGGATCTCGTGGGCCTTGATCATGGCCTCGAGGACGTCCTTGACGGTGAAGATCTTGCCGCCGGCGAGGCTGCCGCCGGCCTTGTTGGTGCGGTTGACCCAGTCGGCGACGGCGAGGATGGCGCCCAGGTTGTCCGAGGGGTGGCCCCACTCGGCGGCCAGCCAGCAGTCGTTGAAGTCGAGCCAGCGGATCATGGCGCCGATGTTGAAGGCGCCGTTGACGGGGTCGAGGACAAAGGGGGTGCCGGGGACCTTGGTGCCGTTGGGGACGACGGTGCCGGGGACGATGGGGCCCAGGAGCTTGGTGCACTCCTTGAAGCGGAGGCCCTCAAGGCCGCAGCCGAGGGTGTCGAGGAGGATCCATCGAGCAGTGTCGAACTAGGGAGGGACAGGTTAGTTTGGAGGTTGGACAGGAGAGTCAGGAGAGAGGTGGAAGCCCGTTTGTTGTGAAGCGAATACCCCGCGGTAAGAGGAGAAACTTGGTGGGGGGAGGGATTGTGGCAGCGATTGTGCCAGCGCAAGTACGTACAGCAAGCTCCGAGTCAATGGGCTTGTTGGCGACAAAGTCGGCAATGTCCTTGATCTCGGGATCGTATTCTCTGGCACCGGACGTCATGGTGGGAGCGCCGGAGAGTCTGGCGGCGGCGGTGGAAAAGGTGTTGGTGCGGGAGGCAGGAAGCGAGCCGGCGATGCGAAGGGCGCCGACGGAGGCCGAGCGGAGGGCGGCGGCGCAGGGCACGACGCGGGTAGGCTGGAGACGCAGCTGCTTGGAGGCGGAACGCAGGCTACGGTTGACAGCGGACATGATGCTGTCAATCAATTGAGATGAAAGGGAAGGATGATGGAGAAGGAGGGGAGATTGGCCGGGGGGGGGGGG
>LUFD01003842.1:64281-76803 GCA_003025255.1 Cordyceps pruinosa
TGAATGGACGGGACGGGTAGAGGGAAAAGGCGTTGAAGTTGAGCCGAACTTCTTTGTGAGACTCGGCTGGTGCTTTGCCGCGGAATGCCGATCGGCTGGGGGAGGAAGGGAGATTGTTGGGTGCTGCTAGGAGTTTGCTAGGGCGGATGCGTAGAACACTAACAAGGCTTAACAGGACCCGAAGAAGGACGGGCAGCACCTGAAGCTCACGACGAGCTGCAATCCGAGGGCCTGCAAAAAGGCTATTTGGCCAGGTAACAGGTAGACAAGAGGTACCTTGTAGCCGGCCGAAAATGGCGCGGGTAGATTGTACCCCTCGTCCTGAGGTGGCCCCAAGGTTGTTGGGGGGAATATCATCATTACAACGTGTTGGATGTTTTCTCAAGTAAATTTACCAATGATGAAGAGAAAATCGGCATTTCATTTCCATCGTCTCGTGAACCGTCTTCCCATGTGATGGCTACTCAGCCCGTGATCGACCGAGAGTGATTGTAGCCTCAGGCATCCTCAGGCAGCACCCACCAGTGCTGCACCGCGGGGCACAAGGGTTGGCCATAATAACTTCTTGCCGTCAAGGTACCTATCTCACTATCTGGCTTTCATGTATTCGGAGTCTGGAGGCACTATCGCCGCTACGGAAACTCAATCCTCGGGCAGGAATGAATGTCTACCAGACAAGCTTTGTGTCTTGGCCGAAACAGTCACAACTCGAGTTCACGGCGCACCATCTCTTGTGCCACGGTGACTCGAAGGAGCGTCATATGGCCTCCCATAGCGATTGGCCTAGACCACCCAATGCGACAGCTGTCAGGTATCAATGAACGATATCAATGGGAATCAACTGATGCCCTATTCGATAGCCCCCTTTTCTTTCACTTGATGTGGCGTGGGTGTGGCTGAAGCATACGAAATTTTTTCACAGCTACCTAGGTACCTAGCTTCCTGACTGGCACCCCACCAAGGGTGAGCCGCGTGAGTTTCGAACCCGTTTTCAGCCACTATAGAAGGCGGGAAAAGGACGAGGGAAAAAAAAAGAGATAAATGATCCTGGCAGCTTCTCATCGCGCAGCAACCAAACCAACACCTCTCGATTGGTTTGATCTGCAGAATCGGTCATGGTACGAGGTACTAAGGTATGAGGGGTAATCTGCCAGCCTGGCGAAGGCAGGCCTGAAGCATCTGATGCGACGTAATGGCAGTGGCCTGTGCGACCAGGAAAATCTCTGTAGCACTGCAAAGATAAGATACTTACGTAGTACCGTATCAGCGAGCAGGCAGCGAGGGGCTTGCAGGGGCAAAAGGTAGACATCCAGCTGCGCACCACTCGGCACCCAGTTCAATCAAGGCCATCATAATTCACCATCTCATCCACACCTCCTCCCCTTGTCCTGTCTCGATGCCTTGATGCCCTGCGATGGCCCAATTCACTGGCAGGCCGGCTGTTCGTGCCGTGTGCTGATTGGTGTGCCCTTCCAAGGAAAAGTGGAAACGCCGCGATGATGAGAACCGAGTGAGGAGCAAATTTTTATTTGTATTTTTATTTTTTTTGTGCCTCGCCAATTACCTCTCGCGCTGGATCGAAACGGAAAACAGAGCAACAGACCTCGCTCCCTCTTGTTAGGGCTAGTGGACCTCCCACCTCCCACCCTTGGCCGCCACTTCTCATGTTGCCCCGCGCACCAGGTTTTTTTCCCTCTCCCACTCCACCCCGCCCCCGCCAGACCTTTTAAACCCCCTCCTCCCTCCCACCATCTTTGAGAAAATTCTTCTCTTCTGCTCTTTGTCTCGCATACCCGGTTCAAGCATCCGATCTGCGAATTCATGTATGTCTTCTCTTACCTGCGCATCCAAAATGCAGCCGTTGATGATATGATTTTGATGGCTTTCACTGTGGCTTTTTTGCTACCGCTGCCTCCGACAACAGGCCTTGCGTTGTTTGCTAACATTCTCGCCTCACCAGTTTCCGAAAGGACATCAAAACAAACAGAATCACCCGCATTCACTGACAAACACATTGACAATGAGGTATGTCCTCAACCGTTGGCTCATCAACGTCATGCTCGCAATCATGCTAACAATCTCTGCAGCGACAAGAAGAGAGGCAAGGTCAACGTCGTCGTTATCGGGTACGTGCCAACACTTCGCGACATCCGATTCGATCGACAATAAATACTGACTACACAACAGCCACGTCGATTCCGGCAAGTCTACCACCGTAAGTTGACTCACGCAGCGGTTAGGCGGGCGCCGCGGCGCTCACATCCAAAGCTTTACTCCGCCTCGCTGGCAGCCATGTACTGCTCAAACGACTAAATCGCATACAGACTGGTCACTTGATCTTTAGGTGCGGTGGTATCGACAAGCGTACCATCGAAAAGTTCGACAAGGTAAGCTTTGCATACCCTCCCCCCTTCTCCTCCACTGAATCGCATGCTATGGAGTTTTATTTTCGTCACTGCGACCAGCAGCCCTGTGGCGGCAAGATTTTCTAGAGTGTCTTGTTCTCTTGGTGGGGCTACTGCCGAGAACACACCCTGCCGTTGTTTGATGCCTGCCCCTCGTGCCTTGGTTCAGGGAGGAGAAGAAAACTTCAGCTGCCTTGTCAATGTCAAGTTTTTGCTAACCAGGACTCTACAGGAAGCCAGTGAACTCGGCAAGGGCTCCTTCAAGTATGCCTGGGTTCTTGACAAGCTCAAGGCCGAGCGTGAGCGTGGTATTACCATCGATATTGCCCTCTGGAAGTTTCAGACGGACAAGTTCGATGTCACTGTCATTGATGCTCCCGGTCACCGTGATTTCATCAAGAACATGATTACTGGTACTTCCCAGGCCGATTGCGCTATTCTCATCATCGCCGCCGGTACTGGTGAATTCGAGGCGGGTATCTCCAAGGATGGTCAGACTCGTGAGCACGCTCTGCTCGCCTTCACCCTCGGTGTCAGGCAGTTGATCGTTGCCATCAACAAGATGGACACCGCCAACTGGGCCGAGGCCCGCTATCTGGAAATTGTCAAGGAGACCTCCACCTTTCTCAAGAAGATCGGCTACGACCCCAAAGGTATTCCCTTCGTCCCCATCTCCGGTTTCAACGGCGACAACATGGTCGGGCCCTCCACAAACTGCCCCTGGTACAAGGGTTGGAACAAGGAGTCGAAGAAGGGGGTTAAGGCAACTGGCAAGACCCTCTTGGACGCCATCGACGCCATCTACCCCCCCGAGCGTCCCACCGACAAGCCCCTCCGTCTTCCCCTTCAGGATGTCTACAAGATTGGTGGTATCGGAACGGTGCCCGTCGGTCGTGTCGAGTCTGGCATCATCAAACCCGGTATGGTCGTCACGTTTGCCCCCGCCAACGTCACCACTGAAGTCAAGTCGGTCGAAATGCACCACGAGCAGCTGGCAGAAGGTGTTCCCGGTGACAACGTCGGCTTCAACGTGAAGAACGTGTCCGTCAAGGACATCCGTCGTGGCAATGTCGCTGGTGACTCCAAGAACGACCCCCCCTCGGGTGCCGCTTCCTTCAACGCTCAGGTCATTGTCATCAACCACCCTGGCCAGATTAGCAACGGTTATGCCCCCGTTCTCGACTGCCACACTGCGCACATTGCTTGCAAGTTCTCGGAGATCCTCGAGAAGATCGACCGCCGTTCCAACAAGACAACCGAGACCGCCCCTAAGTTCATCAAGTCGGGCGACTCCGCTATTGTCAAGTTGGTTCCCTCCAAGCCCATGTGCGTTGAGACTTACGCAGAGTACCCCCCTCTGGGTCGTTTCGCAGTCCGTGATATGCGTCAAACCGTCGCTGTCGGTATCGTCAAGTCTGTTGAGAAGGCCGCTGCTGGTGCCGCCAAGGTCACCAAGTCTGCTGCCAAGGCTGGTGCCAAGAAGTAAGGAACTCCGTGTTGCTGTTCCTAGCCTAGTTTTATGAGCACATCTATGGCTTGAGAAAAATAATTCTTGCTATTCGTGAGTGATCTTGTGGAGTTCAAGCACAATCTCGACGCTACGATGGGTGATGTTCCTCGTCACCGCTGTCTCATGATATGTTATGTCACGAAACAATGACGATAAATAGAAAAGTCGGGAAGTGATTCTAAAAATTGCGTCGTTCCTCTGTGCAATGTGACATGCTCCTGTACCGGGTCTTGTTGTAGATGTAGATTGATGGGTTGTCTATGCCGTGTTGTCATTGAACCGCTATTAATTAACCTGTCGCTGATTTGTTAGGCCGACCATGCGTCCTGTTTGGCCCCAACTTCCCGCCACCGTTGAGTCACGTCCGTCATGTGGAACAAGTGGTGTCGGGACTCTTACAAGCTTCTTACCTATCCTAGAGCACCAGCCCATACCCTGGCCATCATACATACGTCTGTCTATCTAGTTACTATACAAATGGGGTGATTATTCATGTGCGTGTAGTGCGTGTGGTGTCTCTATCGCTTCTTCCCCTCCGCTGCGTCCGTGGAGGGCGAAGCGGCGGCTGTGGAGGCATCGGACTCCGCCGCGGAGACCGGCGCTTCTTTCAGCAGGAGGCCCTCCGGCACGCAGATCCTTCATGGCTCGGGTTCTGCTGAAGTTGTCTCTAGTTTCACGGTGGCATCGCCGGACCGCCCGTCATCAACGGCCACAGCCTCCTCCGTAGCCGACGTGGCCTCATTGCCGAGCAGCGGTGGCTCGTCGTGGTCGTGGTCGTCGTCCCGGACCGTGTCCTCCTCGAGCATGTCCATTGAGAACGTCTCGCTCGAGCGGCGCTGCATCAGCGCCGCGCCGTCGTGCCACGAGAACACCGCTCCGGCAGCCACGTCCTCCACGAGCTGCAGGAAGCCGTCGCCGTCCTTCCTCCTCCCCTGCCGACCCTGCGGTGCGCGCCAGTGCAGGGACAGTTCCTGGCGCTGGCCGCCGTGCTGGCCGGCCTCGACGCTCTCATACCGCAGTTTGTGGCGGCCGAGACGCGTCTCGACTGCCTGGCGCACCTCGAGCCCCATAAACAGGTACGGCACCCCCCCATCCCCCTCTTCGGCGCTGCTGTTGCTGGTGCTGGTGCTGGGCAGGGCGAGGCGGACGCGGCTGGGCGTGCGCAAGCGGCCCGCGAGGAGGTTGAACTCGGATGCTGCGAGGAACTGGCGCATTGCGGGCTGCGCGGCATCGAGGGCGAAGAGACGTTGCTGCGTGAGCCGCACGTCGACGCTCTCACTTGGAAGCAGCAGATCTTGCGTGTGCTGCGCTGCTACGGCGTGCAGCGTCGCGCGTGGCCCCAGCAGCTCGAAGCACACGAGGTCTGTGGTCTCATCAACGGGCAAGGTTAGCCGCACGGGCGGTGACTTGCCGGCGGCAGTAGCATCGGGGGCGAAGTGTAGGACGATGGCAGTGGATTGCGTCACCGGCACGTCGTCGTCACCGGCGGAGAGCGCGGCGAGGGCCGCGGGGTGCGGAATTACGGGGGACAGGATGGGATGGCGGCCTTTGCCGGTCGCGCAGCTTTTCTTGCTAGAGCTACTCTTGGTGGCGGTGGCGTCCACGGGGTGCAGGACGTGGCCGAAAGTTGCGAATATCACCTCTTCCGATACGCCAGAGACACCCGGGCTCGACTGCGACGGGAGCTGGGCGAACCTCACTCGGCTCGCGAGCCGGAGCGCCGGCAGCGTTATGTCATCGTCCGGCTGAGCGCCGGCATCGACGTAGCGTGTCCACGATCGGAGCTTGTCGCGCCACGATCTGCTGCGGTCTTCGCGGTGATACTTGATGTACGCGGCGTCCTTAGGTTTCTTGCCTCGCCCCGCGCGCGTGAGCATCTTGGAAGAGAGATCGGCGTCGGGGCCGCTTTGGGCCGCCACGAGGAGACGCCAGACGATATCGGCGGGCCCCTCGGGTGTAATGCTTGTTTCTGCGTCTGTGGCCGTTGGTCTTGGTCTATCAGCGTCGGCGATCCAGTGGACTGTCAATATCTAGATGACGGTTAGAAACCCTTGCAGATAGAATATCCTTCGTGCGATATTCTTACGTCTTCGCTGCTGCTCCTTTCTATAATAGTATTTGTAATGCTAGCCAACTTATCAAGTATAGGCTGGGCCAGATTCTCCTTCTGTATTTGCTCTGTCGAAAGCTGAGCGGACGTGACAGCTTGAGCAAGGTCGTTTAGCCGTGACATTATAGGTTCAACCATTGCTTTGGAGGCGTATATGCCGATGCGGGAGTCTTCAGAGTTTGCGGCAAGCCTCTCGTTATTCCCAGGGTTCAACAGTTCACGCCGAATTCCTTCAAGAACGGGTCGGCCATGCCCTGCAAAAGTCTGTTAGCCGCAAGATGACCAAGGTGGAGTGATGCCATCACCTGTAAGCAGTCTGAAAGTTATAGGATGAACCCATAATAATGTACGACCGAGAGACTCAATCTGTTCTTGAATGTCGATCTTCCATATTTTGTTAATGATGGCCGCCGAGCATGCATATTTCGGCTTTTTGCTTTCGGTCTCAATCTGATAACCTGGTTGCCAAGGCGTCTGCTTTTGGATCCAGGGATACGTGTGTGGTTCTCCAGCTGCTTGCGCTTCTAGCTCTTGCGCGTGCCTCATGGTGAGGTAGCTGTTGAGCTGTCCCTGGGTAAAGCCGTCGACTAACGCCGCTACAAGTCTGTGATATTTATGGGCGGGTATTGTGTTCGTGTCGACTGGTCGCATCTCGTCAATGTTGTCCCACGCTTCGAGCACTGGGTCAGGCTGCTCATCTGGCTTCGCGACGTAGTCGGTCCACTTCAGCTCGACCGTTGGGAGAGAATCTGCAGCTTCGGGCTCCAAGACCGGAAACTGCCTTCTCGAGCGCCGCATTCGATTCGGGTCCTTGAGAATAAGAGCTTCGACGGGGCGACCGAGTGCGGAAACACCGAGATGCTGGTGGGTGAGAAGTTCGTGCTTGAAGGGTCGGCTTTTGGGAAGCGATCGGCTCGGAGAATCTTCGAAAACAATATCGTCTTCCGCAGCCAAGGCATCGTACTGGGCATGGGACGCACTGCTCAGTTGCGCGTCCATGTCTGCGACTTCGGCGTCCTCTGTCGATAAGCCTTCCTCGCTGAGAGCAGCGTAACCCGAAGTAAGCACATCTGAAAGCTCGGCATCTGTTGGCTCATAATTTTCAATATCAGGCATTTCTCCGCGTTCAGGGGAGCTTAGCTGTCTGTGCTTGGCTTCGATCGTGCCTCGGGATCCGTCTTGGTTGGCTTCGTTGCTAGGGGCTTGCTTCCGCTCCTTGTCCGCTTCTTTGACGTTTGAGTCATGGATAGGACACTGTACCGGCTCGGATAATGCCCCCCGTATCATCTCACTCGTCTGCCCGGGCGGATACAGTTGGTCTGTGGTATCGCTGCGTCTGGCCAGCAGAGCAGTAGCACCAAACCTTCGCACAACGCCTGCACTTCTCCATCGCGCCACTGCCAGCGGTCGCGCGCATACAATGCGCCGCAGATGGACTGAACGAGACAGCATCTGATCAGTGTCACCTGTGGCTCGAGCCCATTGTAAAGTTGGTGGTCGGCGAGCAAGAGTGTTGGCGTTCAAGTACAGGGGCAGTTTGCCAAATTTGTCGGCGATAACGATAAGCATTTTCTGGGGTCACCTCGCGTGTTTGTGGTAGCTGAAGGACAAAACGATGGCTTAGATGGTTCATATTACTTGATAAAATACTTCGAAGAAAAGTACCTTTTTCTATTAAACACAGCCGTCCATAAATCCCATGGTTAATAGCTGAGCCGGCAAGTAGCGGTGCGTCACACTGCTGACCAGCTAAACACGACGCCCGTCAGGAGACGTGACAGAACGCGCTGCACTTACCAGCTTCCAGACTAGAGTCTCACTTCACAACCACGTCAATAACCCAACCTGTAGCCTTTAGAAGCTACCAGGCTGCCGCCACGTTTTATTTGGTAATTCAAATTTACAATCAACAAGCACCATGCCTCCTTCAAGGCGCCGAACCCGACCGGTACTACCAAACGCATACCCCCTTCTGCAGCCACAGCTAACGAAGTTCAGGCCGACATCGACGAACTGGAAGAAGACGGCACACGGCTTCAACAGGAAAATGGCATTAGACTGACAGGCGAACCAGAAACCGGAGATGAAGCCAGCGAAAGCGAAAATCCGAACCGCACTGGTGAAGAGCTACTGGCAAAAAAGTTGATTCGCTATGCTCTGTCTTGCGAATATGCGCGAACGCCGATACGACGGGATGGCATTAAGGAACGAGGTCAGCACTTATTATCCCGGACAAGTATTCTTACGCAAATCTAACGACAAATCACAACAGTTCTTGGAAAGCAAAGCAGAGCTTTCAAGAGGATATTTGCATTGGCGCAGAAGCAGCTGCGGACTGTCTGGGGAATGGAGCTTAGAGAGCTTCCCGTTCGCGAAAAAATGACGCTGCAACAGAAGCGCCAGGCAATGAAGTCGAATTCGCAGCCGAAAACTGGCTCTGGTGCCTACATTCTCACCTCGATCCTGCCCGATGCGTATCGCGTCGCTGCCATCATACCGCCGTCCAGGATCCCGACCCTCGAAGACGAAGCCACATACCTCGCCTTTTACACCATGGTCGTGTCGCTGATATGGCTCAGCGGCAACGAGCTTAGCGAGCCGAAGCTCAAGCGCCACCTCCAGCGACTCAATGCCGACAAGAACGTCGGTAGCGAGAAGACCGAGCTGACGCTCAAGCGCATGGAGCGCCAGGGCTACGTGCTGCGCAAGGTAGACCGCCCGCCTCTAGGGCATGAGGGCGAGGAGATTGTGACGTGGCACCTCGGGCCCCGCGGAAGAGAGGAGATTGGACTCGACGGCGTGATGGGTTTTGTGCGGGAAGTATACGGCGAGGCAAGCGACGACCTGGAGAAGAAGCTGCGGTCTAGCCTGGGAATCAAAATACCACGAGAAGCCGGAACTCAAGACGCGGACGGAGACACTGTCATGTAATATTGCACGAAAGAAAGCGAATCAACACAATGCAATTATGATGCAGGACGATGGGCCTGCTAGTAGCAACAATAAATCGGTTCATGTCTCAATGGTATATTTGCGAAACGCAGTGTAAGCATATGTAAAACGGCTCGAGTTCCCAGCCGCTATAAACAATCGATATCTTTGGATTCAAATCGCTGAAGCTGTCGCAGTTTAATCTTCGCGTGCAGCCGGGGGACCGGCCGGTTGCAGCATTTTCTTACGAAATATTAGTACCCAATTGCGCAAAGACACGAAATCAGTCAGCACGTACCCGAATCATCTTGGCTCTCGTCTGTGTCAGCGGCTCGTTCTCGGCCAGCGCAATGTATGATAGGAGTGGACGATGGCCAGCGATGGAGGAGTACGTGTCGCGATGGATATTTGTGCGCCACTCCCAGCTAGTCGTGTCGGCATGTCCGGTACCGATGAACTTGGCCTGAAGGCGCTCAAGCTCCTGCTGGGTACGAAGCTTGTCCGCCTGGGAAACTATTAGCAATTGCGCAAGCTGCGACAAGCTATGTAAGCTGACCATGGTGAGCAGGTATGCGCGGTGTGATGCGGTGAGTATTTGGTGAGGAAAGGAGAAGGCAACATAAAGGACAAGAGGAAGATGTCTAGAAGAATCAGAAGAATCACAAACACCCAATACTTGCAATGCAGTGAAAACACGGGACGGCCTTCGTTGCGCCAAATTGTTGGCACAAAGACTGGTGATAGTGGGGCCCAGTCGTGGCCGGTTGATATTCGGTAGTCGCGTCAAACTTTTGGCTGTGAGCTCTTCGCCAACCACGGGCTTTCGGTACAGCGACGTGCAAGGGATTCTTTTCAATCATCTCGTAACTAAACCAGCCAACATATTCGCATCACTTGTAGCCCAAGCTATTGCTTGCGGCTGGCTGTCAAGGTAGCGGCCACTTCAGGGCCCCCCTACAAAATAAGCACCTCCTCATTGTGCTACGGCACCTCGAGATTTAACCCGAACTACCGGCTCGACTCAAAGCCAGCGAGACCCAACTGATCATGGCTAGTCAAGTGCTGCCAGAACACTGGTCTGAGCTGAACGCAGCTCGCAGGCAACGGAACCTCTGCGTGGCGGATGTGGACAAGCTCAAGAGCACATGTGTGGAGAATTGCGGCAAGAGGCATGTCACTGAATGCAAGGACTGCTACGGCAAAGTCCTGGATCGCATGAGGAAAAGGTACACCGAAAGCCAGGAGAAGGAGTGGTTCTCGCAACGACGGGCGTTCCTACAGGAGCTTGACGATCTCTTCACGGACGCCAAGCACTACAACGGGAGCCTTCAGGCCATCGAGGCGCACATCGAATCCGAGAAGGAGGCCTGGTACCGTTGGGTTCTGCGGAGGCATCCCGACTTCCTTGAGGTTGCCGAACATGACACGCCACTGGAGGAAATGAGAGGGATGCTTGGCGACCCGGACCGTAGCCGCGAGGAGCTCGTCGCCATGATGTGGCAGGGTGTCGGCAAGCCAGAAAACTGGTCTGAAAAAGTGGACGCATTTGTTGAAAAGGTGTCTGCGCTCAAAGATGAACCCAAAAAGCTAAAGAAACTATACATGACCGAAATTTTCCAGAGCGGGGACGGAGACGATGTTCTCGAGCACGCCCAGCCATATCTAGACGAATACCACGCCTCCGATAGCTTGACGTTGGAGCAAGTTGTTGGCCGTATTGTCGAAGATCATCACCGCAGTCGGAGCTCACAGCCGCAAAGGGACACACATACCGGCCGGCTGAATGAGCTACGCAGAGCAAAGACGGCCTTTGAGCAGAAGAGGAAGGAGTCTAAGGCACTCCTCCGCGAAGCTCAGGCCAAGTCGGTGCTCTATGATTTGCCGCCATGCGCAGTGTGTCAGCGCACAGTTTCAACGGACGACATCTTTTCGTGCTCTCTTTGCCAGACTATTGTGCAGATGGGCGGAAGCGGCAAAATGACGGCGTATTGTTCTGAGGATTGCTTTCAGCAAGGACAGGTGAGAAAAACAAAGGCTGGTGCATGCTAGGCTGCCAGTGCTAACAATCTCGCAGGACGACCATATTGGGAAACAGCACGATTGTACCGCCGCCCAGCAGTGCGTCCAGCTCACAGACGAGGATACGGAGATGATGGACGACACGACGCAGGGCGTACTGTGCAGGGAGTGCATCAGCGAAAACCGTGCTACGGTGTACTGCTCACAGCGATGCGCTTCGGAGAGATTCGCAACGCACATGCAGGCGGAGCATGGCGGCGGTTCAGTAACAGACGCGCGATCCATGTTCGTGCCCATCTCGGAGATAGTTGAGCCGACACTGGATAGGGAGAACCCGACGCTCAGGATTGAGCGGGTTCAATGATGCAAGTTTTATCTTGGCGGCGGAACAGTACATGTATTAACATGTTTCGTAACAATGTCCGACTGACATTGGATTTCTTACTACAAAACAGCCGCTTAGCATCCGCCAGGCGCACTTCGCGACACCCTAGACCTTGAGCCTAGCCACATCCTCCCATTTCTCGTCCGACGCCGCCAAGTTTCTTGCCGCCATCCTCCCCATCTTCACGGCGTCCTCTCCCAGCAGCATCCTCAGCGGCGGCTCCGGTACGTTGGCTACGTGAAGCACGCTCCTCACCACGTCTGCCGGCTCCGTCCACTGCGCGCTCAGCTCCGCTCTCCGCTTCATCTGCGCATGCACCGTCGCGCGGTATGGCGCGCTGACCGGCGGCTCCGCGACCATGCGCGCGAGCCAGTCCGTCTTCATGCCGCCCGGCTCTAGCACCGTGACGTGCACGCCTAGCGGCGCGAGCTCTGCCGCCAACACCGTCGAGAAGCCCGCGACCGCCCACTTGCTGCTCTGGTATGCGGCGAGCCCGGGAGATGCGCCGACGCGGCCCCCGACGGACGAGATCTGGATTATGCGGCCGCCCGGGCCCTGCGCGCGCAGCGTCGGCAGCGCGGCCTTGGTGACGTGCACGACGCCGAAGAAGTTGGCCTCAACCTGCGCGCGGAAGGAGGCGAGCGATACATCCTCGACGGCGGCGATGTCGGCGTACCCGGCGTTGTTGACGAGCACGTCGAGACGGCCGAAGGCGGCGGTGCAGGCTGCGACGGCAGTGGCGGCGCTCGCGGGGTCGGTCACGTCGAGGGCGGCGGCGAGCACGCGGTTTGGGCCGTAACGGGCGACGAGGTCGTCGAGCTGGGAGGGATCGCGGGCCGTGGCGGCGAGGAGGTCGCCGGCTTGGAGGACGGCCACGGCGAGGGCACGGCCAAGACCGCGTGAGCAGCCGGTGATGAGCCAGACTTTTGCCATATTCGAAGTAGTACAAAAAGTGGTAGTGTATTCAGTTGTTTTCGAGAACGTACCTTGATCAACTTACAACCGGTACTCTTAAACTTCTTCGTGAGCAGACATTCGCCATTTATAGACTTCGCGGGCGTGCAGCTTGCGGCCACGCTGCGCAATCCTCTCCAACGGAGATTAGGAGATGATAAATCCTATTCTACATGGAATGTTCAAGACCGAATGAGAGGGGGGGGGG